>SJYA01003326.1:53152-73890 GCA_006410615.1 Neotragus moschatus | reverse complement strand
TTTTTTTTTTTTTTTTTTTTTTTGCAGAAACTAATGTCTATAATGTTAATACATCTCTAATCAATAATGTGTTAAAATATTACCTCCCAATATATCTTTGAAATTTTGGTGATACAGGAGGTTTGACTCTGAACTCAAATCTCTAAAGACTGTGGTTAAAAGGGAAGCTTTCCCCCCTTATATCAACCCCCTTTCTGCAACTAAATATATGTCTTCTTGTTTGTTTTTAGGATGGTTCAGATTCTGCCAGAGGAAACCGAACAAAGCAGGAGAGTGCATGGCTATTCAGGCTGTGGTACAGCTTTGACCACAAGTATCCTTTTTAAGGGGCTTCCCTGTATTTGTGAAACACTAATGATGAAATTCTCTTGTTGTATTGTCAGTGTGACTTCTGATGAGTAAGAAAAGATGTGTGCTTGCTACAGATGCACCCAGTCCTTTCTTAGGACACATGCAGTGGTCATTCAATCACGGGTAGTCATAACGAGCATCTCCCTAGCCAAGAGGAATGTGCACATCATTAGGGTAGCCAGCCCATAGCCTGGCAGACTCATGTGGCTTTTTAGAGCTTTGCATTCAAGGGAAATATGCCTGTGAAGGTAAATTAGTTAAAATTACACTTGAACCATGCTGTGGTCAAGAATGGAAGTGGAGGTTGGCCAGTTAATTTGCATGGGAAGGATTATTCCTATTGGCTGGACCAAATCTGGCCAAGTCTGATCCTCCCTTCATTGGACTACATGCAGGGCAGATTCTATTCTAGCAGATTATCTTGGCCCCAGGTGAGAATTAAAAACCAAAAGGGTACACCTTCATGGTTTCTTTAAATTGACATAGTGATCAAAGGGGTAGGTAGCTTATATATGATCTTTGCAGATTTTGAAAATGTTTAAAATTTTGTATTGACATAAAGAATATATATAGTAAAGTACACAAATCATAAGTGCTCAGTGAGTTATCACAAAATAGGTACACTAATCTATTACCAAACAGGTCACAAAACACAAAATTACCAGTTCCTCTCATGCCATTGGGACTTCCCTGTGGCTCAGTGGTAAAGAACTTGCCTGCCAATGCAGGAGATGTGGGTTGGATCCCTGGGTGGGGAAGATCCCAAGGAGAAGGAAAGGGCAACCCACTCCAGTATTCTTGCCTGGAAAATCCCATGGACAGAGGAGCCTGGCAGGCTACAGTCCATGGAATCACAAAGAGTTGGACACAACTTAGCGACTGAACAACAGCAGCTATGGCAAATCCACAGCTAACATCATACTTAGTGGTGAAAAGCTGAAAGCTTTATAAGGCCAGGGTATGTACTCTTGCCACATCTATTCAACACAGTACTGGTAATTCTAACCAGAGAAGTTAAGCAAGAAAAAGAAATAAAATGCATACAAATCAGAAAGGAAGAAGTAAAATTGTCTCTGCAGATGACATGATCCCATATGTAGAAAACCCTAAAGATTGTATCAAGAAACTGTTCAAAGTTTTTAAAGTAAATCATTAAAGTTGCAGGAGATATTATCAGCATACAAAGATCAGTTGCATTTCTATATACTAATAATGAACTATCCAAAAAAGAAATTAAGAAAACAATTCTATTACAGTAGCATCAAAAACAATAAAATGCTTAGCAATAAATTTAACCAAGGAGGTGAAGATCTATATATTGAAAATTAAAGAACATTGATAAAAGAAATTGAAGAAGACACAGGTAAATGGAAAGATGCCTGTGTTCATGAATTGGAAGAATTAATATTGTTAAAATGTTTGTACTACCCAAAGCAACCTCAGGTTCAGTACAGTCTCTGTCAAAACTCTGATGGCATTTTTCATAGGAAAACCATCCTAGAATTTGTATGGAACCACAGAAGACATTGAATAGCTAAGGCAATTTTGAGGGAAAAGAACAAAGCTGGAGGCATCACACATCCTGATCTCAAATTACATTACAAAGGTATAGTAATCAAAAAAGTATGGCAATGACATAAAAACAGACACACAGATCAAGGGAACAGAGTAAGAAGCCCAAAAACAAACCCTTGCAAGAACAACAAGGCAAGGATACACAATGGGAATAGGGCAGTCTCTTCAATAAATGGTATTGGGAAAACTGGATATCCACATGTGAAAGAATGAACCTGGACTTCATCTTATACAACTCACAAAAATCAACTTAAAATGATTAAAAGACTTAAATGTAATACCTTAATCCATAAAACTCCTAGATGAAAACAAAGGGGAAAAGCTCCTTGACATTGATCTTGGCACTGATTTTTTTTTTTTTTTGTCTTTGACATCAAAAGCACAGGCAGCAAAAACAAAAATAAACGTGGACTACATAAAACTAAAAAATATCACAAGCACAAGAAGGGAAACCAGCAACAAAATGAAAGTTCTAGGATGAAATTTTTTTTTCTGAGCTTAGAATTCTATACCAAAACTATTAATCAAAAACAAACAAAAAAGAGCGGTGGCTTTCAAACATGCAAGAATTCAGNAAAACTAAAAAATATCACAAGCACAAGAAGGGAAACCAGCAACAAAATGAAAGTTCTAGGATGAAATTTTTTTTTCTGAGCTTAGAATTCTATACCAAAACTATTAATCAAAAACAAACAAAAAAGAGCGGTGGCTTTCAAACATGCAAGAATTCAGAAAGTTTAGCACCATGAAGCCTCTGGGAGAAGGGGGGAAAGTAATATAAGGATTAAACAAAACAAAAGGGGACGCCATTGAAGAAGCAGTGATTTGTTATAAACCAGAAGAAATAAAATCAAAAAGAAATTTTAAAAGATTTTTTTGCAGGTACTCAAATTTTCTCTACTGACAGAGTTTAAATGACATTGTATTACATTTACTTTAATAGTGTCCCAACCACTCTGCTTGGTTATAGTGAATAATATTCATAAATTGCATTATAAGTGCTACTTATTGGTCATTAACATTAGGCTCAATCCATAGACAAAGCAGAGATTTGCTTATTAGTTACAGAACGCAAATGTTAAATATCTAAAGTATAAAATTAATTATAATAAAAATTAGGGAAAAAAATTGAAAAGAGGCAGAAATGTAAATGAATTAAATTTACCATCTTTCTTAAAAGCTTCTGACTACAGTGCATAAATCAGGAAATAGGCAAAAAATGTATTCTGTAAAGTTGTAATGGTAAATTGCCAGAAAGACTGTGTGGGAGAGAGGTTTGATATTTCATTTTTGCCCTTCCAACAACTTGAATATTTAAAATTTGTAGATATTTTTCCCCTTTCAGAAAAACTTGTTAGAGGGCCTTTTATGTTTGGGAAGAGGCAGCTTGTTTTTGAATTGCCCAAGACAGGGAAGTGAAAGGCAGCCTCCAGCTTCTCTGGGACTCTTGTATTAGTCATTCTGTGAATCCAGCCAATGACAGCTTCTGAGGTGAAGACACAAAAAAACTGATAGGCCTAAAGGGGCTCTTTCTAGGAATAAGGAGAGCAGGCAGAGGGAGCTTGTTCTGTTTGTAACAAGTCCCAGCAGAGCCCACACATCTTCCTTTGGTGAGTAATTCCCAGCCTGAAGTTTACACCAGGGTCACCTTTCCATCTCCTCCAGTTCAGTTCAGTTCAGTTGCTCAGTTGTGTCCGACTCCTCGACCCTATGAACTGCAGCACACCAGGCCTCCCTGTCCATCACCAACTTCCGGAGTCTACCCAAACCCATGTCTTACCGAGTTGGTGATGCCATCCAACCATCTTATCCTCTGTTGTACCCTTCTCCTCCTGCCCTCAGTCTTTCCCAGCATCAGGGTCTTTTCAAATGAGTCAGCTCTTCGCATGAGGTGGCCAAAGTATTGGAGTTTCAGCTTTAACATCAGTCCTTCCAATGAACACCCAGGACTGATCTCCTTTAGGATGGACTGGTCGGATTTCCTTGCAGTCCAAGGGACTCTCAAGAGTCTTCTCCAACACCACAGTTCAAAAGCATCAATTCTTCGGTCCTCAGCTTTCTTCACAGTCCAACTCTCACATCCATACATGACCACTGGAAAAACCATAGCCTTGACTAGATGGACCTTTGTTGGCAAAGTAATGTCTCTGCTTTTGAATATGCTATCTAGGTTGGTCATAACTTTTCTTCCAAGGAGTAAAGCGTCTTTTAATTTCATGGCTGCAGTCACCATCTGCAGTGATTTTGGAGCCCCCGAAAATAAAGTCTGACACTGTTTCCACTGTTTCCCCATCTATTTCCTATTAAGTGGTGGGACCAGATGCCATGATCTTCGTTTTCTGAATGTTGAGCTTTAAGCCAACTTTTTCACTCTCCTCTTTCACTTTCATCAAGAGGCTCTTTAGTTCTCCTTCACTTTCTGCCATAAGGGTGGTGTCATCTGCATATCTGAAGTTATTGATATTTCTCCTCTCAGTCTTGATTCCAGCTTGTGCTTCTTCCAGCCCACCATTTCTCATGATGTACTCTGCATATAAGTTAAATAAGCAGAGTGTAGAGCAACATTTTCTCTCTCCTGCTGCTCTGAGTGAAGATAGGAAGTGCTGGTGCTTGGAACAGTCATATTCTTGAGTACAGCTGTGACTCCCCATCTGCCTTTAAAGTCTCTTGGCCATTCCCGTATCTGAGCTGATTCTATTGGTCTCTGCCTTTTCCCATTGCTTACACTGGGGATATCAGAAATGATCCCACCTCCATCATAGAGTGATACATGCTTCACGGTGCTTCCAACACAGGACTATGCATTTGGCAGCACACATATCCATAGATTGGTAAACCCTGAGCCAATTTCCACAGAACAGTTGACCTTTGTGTTAGAGCAGGGGGCTCAATCGAGGAGAATTTTTCTCCTTGGGAGGCACTGGGCAATGTCAGGAGACATTTTTGTAGTCACACCTAAGGGAGGGGTTGGGAGTGCTCCTGGAATCTAGTGAGTAGAGGCCAGAGATGCTGTTAGTCATCCTACAATGCAGGACAATCCCCACAGCAAAGGTGATCTGGCCCATGATGCCAGTAATACCAAGGTGGAGAAACTGTTGAGAGAATCTGGGAGAGAGGCAGCAGGTAGAGGGAAGAATAGTCTAGTATGGGAAGGTGGGAGATTGAGGTCTGAGTGACCTTCGTGAAGCCATTTTGCCTTGTCCTCTAAATTCCTGTCCACGTCAAACATTTCCACCGTGTGACTTCTGAGCAAAGGGGACCCAGGTGCTGTAACATCTCCATTCCAGCTACACGATTTCCTGTTTCCAAAACACGAGCCCGTTGTGTGTCAAAAGCTGGAAGGCTGATCAAAACCAAAATTCTCGTTCACCTTAACAAAGAAGAGAGAAAGGTATTTTAATCAAGTGTTTTTAACTGAAAATGGGGAACTGGTAATCTGAAAGTTAATGGTTAACACTTAAGGATGATGGGCTATAGTTTATTCTTGGATTCAGATATTTGCAGACTACAAGTACCATACTTTCTGTATTGTACTGGTAAAATGGGGGAAAGAGGGGTAGAATGTCGGATGATTTACTCCTTGGGATTTCTGAACACATTTTTTGGGGTGTGTGTTTTCTTTGCAGGCAGTTTTCCTTAATTCTCTTTTTTAAAGTTACTTGAAGCCCATCCTCACGCACAGTGGCCCCCCATTAACCACCACCCTCCCAGCCTGGTGTGGCTTGCTCGCTCAGTGTCTAACCAGTCCCCAGGTATATGAGGTAAGTACAGCATGGCCGAGTTGCCATGGCAGTACTGCAGTTCTGCCATGGCCTTTGCTTTCAGTTGCCACCAAACATGGCAGAGAACAGCATCAATGTCTCCTTCACCTAAAGACTGTCTTTAAGCTGTCTCCACCTTCCAGCTTCCCCAGCCCCTCCTCATATAAAAATGAAATTCCAGTGCCACCTCTGATAAACTGTTTTTAAATTACCAAAAAAAAAAGTCAGATGCTGAAAGCACCATTTCCCTTTGGTTTTGTAAAGTGATTTTTAATGCTTGTGGTGAATTTTTAATGGAATATGAGCCTAGATAATCTTTTATGTTGGAAGGATACAGACCAATAGATTAAAAAGAGTTAGTTTTATGATTTCCCATCCGATTTTATTTAATCTTTTATTTGAGTGTGGAATACTTTGCTTAGTTTGGACCTCTGTGTAAAGTGACAGTGTAGGTCATTTGGATGTGTTCTGTCATCAGAAAGAAAGGGNAGTGCCACCTCTGATAAACTGTTTTTAAATTACCAAAAAAAAAAGTCAGATGCTGAAAGCACCATTTCCCTTTGGTTTTGTAAAGTGATTTTTAATGCTTGTGGTGAATTTTTAATGGAATATGAGCCTAGATAATCTTTTATGTTGGAAGGATACAGACCAATAGATTAAAAAGAGTTAGTTTTATGATTTCCCATCCGATTTTATTTAATCTTTTATTTGAGTGTGGAATACTTTGCTTAGTTTGGACCTCTGTGTAAAGTGACAGTGTAGGTCATTTGGATGTGTTCTGTCATCAGAAAGAAAGGGAAGTTCAGGAAGATCAGGATTTGGTGTCCTGATCTCTTCTGCTGAAGAAGCTCAAAAAAAAAAAAAAAAACAAAAAAAAAAACCCTGCTCTGACTGATCACACTGATTTTGTTTCACTGGGCTTCCTTGTGTCTTGGCCTTCCAATTCTAGTGTCTTTTAAGCAGTTTCTAAAGCCTTCATTCTTCATTTTTATAAGGGTCACTTTTCATGTCTATAATAGTAAAATAACTCACCCACTATTAAAACTTTATATACATCTTATCTAATTGGAAACTTACCAGCTATTGCCTCACACCTCAGAGTAAACTCCATATACTTCCAGGCACTTAAATGGAAAGTGCTCCCCTCACTACTTCAAGATTCTGCCCAAGGTTTGCTTCCTGGGGTCATGTTTGGGCTGTGGACTCCCCACAGCCAACCCAAGATGGAGTGACTTGTTCTGCAGGTTAGAACCACCCTCCATACTGCCTCTACTGCCTGGGGCTGGGGTCCTGACTGAGGTCTCAGCTCCAGACATGGAGAGGCCTGCTGCTGAGAAAGTGAGAGCAGAAAGTCTTTTAACTGAGGAAGTTAAAACTGAGGAAGTTAAAAGGAAGTTCCTTTTAACTGAGGAAGTCAGAGGTGACAGAGTGGAGTGGAGTACCGGCTGAGGGCCTCAGATGAGCCATTCTTTTGACTGTTTGACACACTGTGGGGTAGCCCTCCCCCATCACTTGTAGGACATTTTATACTTAACTGAGGTTCTTTGGGAGATATGGATAGTTTTCATTATTCCTTATTTGTACTCACTCTAAACAAAATTTAGGTTTGAGAACTGCCTAGAAAACAGTGTTCTTCTACTTAATGAAAATGTGCATGTGTGGTAAGTTGCTTCAGTTGGGTCCAACTATTTGTGACCCCATGGACTGTAGCCCACCAGGCTCACCAGAATCCCACCAGAATACCATGGACTCTCCAGGCAAGAATACTGGAGTGGGTTGCCATACTCTCCTCCAGGGGATCTTCCTGACCCAGGGATCGAACCCATGTGTCTTTCATCTCCTGTGTTGGCAAGTAGGTTATTTACCACTAGCACCACCTGTGGCTGTTTAAATGCACAAATTACCACAACGCTCTTGCTTGCAGGTGTCTGCCGGGTTATTTCGTCACATTTCCAGAGCAGCCCTCACTGGAAAGCTAGTTATGTAATTACTCAAACCTCAGCTGAACAAAAATTTGTTGATCCTGTCATCTGGAATTAGAGGGGCTGGGATGGTTTTATCATCTGCAGAGAACATTCCTTAAGTATCAATCTGGAAATCCTCCACTGGATTTTACTGCATCCCTGTTTCTGAGTGACCCTTCCCAGGGTACTGTTTGTCTGGGCTTGGTGGTTTTATTGTGGAATGGGTCACCATCCAGTCTTGTTTCCTCCTGTCGGTGAACTTTGGCCCTGCTTCCCACTGTGAGGGGTCAGGGTGGGTCATCCTGGGGCTCCCATTGAGGAGCTCTGTGCTGCTGAGGGGGTGGCTTGGCTCCATTTGCGGAATTCCCCACGCGCGCAATTGTTCTGTGTTCCTCTCTGTCTCCACGTGACTCCAAACCTCAAAACAGCAAAATATGTGCCAGGAAAGTCTCCTCCTGAACACTGGGAGCTAAGGAGCCCTGGGAGAGAGATTTTGACAGAGATAAACAAAAACATTACTTAGCACGTATATGAATGGGAGAAATTGAGTGTGCTAAATCAGGGAACATGATGCCATCTGTTGTTAAGGAAACCATCACAGAACAGATGGGGGTTCAGGACTTTGTGAACGACTAATGGAGATGGGGGAATGGGGCAGGTTAGAGTGAGTTTTAGAATTATACTTTGCCTGACTAGATGGTTTTCATTGAACTGTACATTGGTACTCTGCCTCATTCCAGTGAGGACTGGAGGCAGAAGGCAAGAGGACTCGTGTGCTTGCCTGTTAAAAGCTCTGGTTAAGTGGAGTGATGCTGTGGAAAGTGGAGAACCCAACATCACTAAGAAACAATGCAGAAAACAAGCATGTGCTTGTCACCAGTACATGCCCGGAGATGGGCCAGGATAAGAGAGGTGAGGTAGGCAGAACCCAAGGATCTTCCCTGGCTCAGTGCATTTAACAGACATCTCCTATGAGGTCCTGGTGGCTCAGATGGTACAGAATCTGCTTGCAATGCAGGAGACGTGGGTTCAGTCCCTGGATTGGGAAGATCCCCTGGAGAAGGAAATGGCAACCCAGTCCGGTATTCTTGTCTGGAGAATCCTATGGACGGAGGAACCTGATTGAGTCACAGAGTGGCGTGCTCAGTTGTGTCCAATTCTTTGTGTCCCCATGGACTGTAGCCCACCAGACTCCTCTGTCCATGAAATTTTATAGGCAAGAATACTGGAGTGGGTAGCCATTCCCGTCTCCAGGGGATCTTCCCAACTAAGGGATCGAACCCAAGTCTCCTGTGTTGCAGGCGAATTCTTTACCTCTTAGCCACCAGGGAATCTATCAAGTCACAGAGAGTCAAACACAACTGAGCGACTAACACTTTTCACTTTCCTATGAGGTCAGCAGCTCAAGGAAGGGTGCCAGGAAGAGGAGGGAGGTCAGTACTGTTTGGTGGTGACTCACATAGATGAGGATCCCAGGCCTGAACACAGGAGTGTGACTGAACCTCTGGCTGAGTGGGGACCACGTGGCTGTCAGGGAGGCAGATTCGGCATCCTGCACCAGGGAGACCCTCTCAGGTAGAGGCCAAAGGATTTCCGATGTGCTTTGAAGGTAGGTTGGAAATAGGAAAGAAAGAACCATTTACCTGGAGCAGCTTGGAACCATGTGTTTGCCATTTAAGGAAGATGTTCCCAGTATTTGATGGCCTTGCAGGGTGGGTCGGAGGTGGGTGGCAGTGCAGGGAGTGCACCACCCCTCACTTTGCTTGTAAAACCATCCAGAGGGTGAAAGGTTGTGTCTGACCCTATGCAACTTCCTGACGCTGTCCCTGTAGTCTTATAGTTTCAAGTGTCTGCCACTTGGCTAATTTAGCTTGCTTTACTCAGCCTTGTCTGTACTGTTACCACTACTGCTTAGCATGAGATGCCTGTCAGTCCTGTTCCCCAACGGGGTAATTTTTCACCTCCTTTTTGTGGGGAGAACCCGTTTACTGGCAGCATAAATCCTAACTTGTTTCCAAGCAGCCGGACAACCTCAGGCAGATCCCATGGGGTCTCTCCAGTTTTCTTCTCTGTGACCTGAATGTGTGCGCCCTTCACAGGGAAGGGGCAGGGATCAAATGAGAGCTTTTGTGACATTTGTGACAGGCAGACAATAGATGCTCAAGAAAACATCCCCTCCCTCTCAGTCCCTCACTTTATCTACCTGAGGGCTTCCTTCCCATTAGGATGTTTCTGTGGGGATGGGAAGGAAATCCTAATTATGGCTGATCCTCTTCCTCAATTGCTTAGTAGGACAAAGAGCAATTTAAATGTAAGCCAGATGGGTTTAGGATGGTTTGTGTAGAGCAGGAGCCCACTCCACCTCCCAGAATACTTTCCCAGAAAAGAGAAGACCCAAAATCTAATTTGCAGGTTCACCCGAGGACCTTACCCATTTGTTTCTTGTTGGGTTGAAAGTGAAAGTGTTGGTCGCTCTGTACGTAGCCTGCCAGGCTCCTCTGTCCATGTGATTCTCCAGGCAAGAATGCTGGAATGAGCTGTCATTCCCTTCTCCAGGGGATTTTCCCAACCCAGGGATCAAACTTGTATCTCCTGCATTGGAGGAGAATTCTTCACCACTGAGCCACAAGAGAGGCTGAAAATCCAGACTAATCACCCTTTCTTCCCTTTTGTTACTTTTTGTCCCTATGCTATCAGGCATTTAAAATCAGAACTACTCACTGGTCTTCAAAGTTCTGGTTCAGCAATAGTCTTACATGGGCTAGCACTCTAGAGTTTACACCCAGTTATCACACTAGGGGCTCAAGGCAGGCCAGTTTTATGATCCCCATTTTCAGATAAGGAGTTGGGGCTGGCTTTGGCCCGGGAAGATATTGGTCTCCCATTTGTGGTTGATGATGTTGCTGTTGTTTGCTGCACTTTTCAGAACCAAGAGCCACTGAGAGAGGAGGACTCTGATTTCATCCTGACCGAGGGCGACCTCACCTTGACCTTCGGGGATAGCACAGTGACTGCAAACGGCTCCTCAGGTTCCCACACGGCCTCCATGAGCCTTGAGGGTGGTCGGAGAATGAAGAGCAGCTCTGAGGAGGTGCTGGAACGAGACCTGGGAATGGGAGACCAAAAGGTTTCCAGCCGGGGCACCCGCCTGGTGTTCCCCTTGGAGGATAGTGTGCGCCTTCCCGCCCAGAGCCCTGAGTGATGGGGTGGGGGAGGACCCACTGGCAGGTTGAGGATGGCTGCAAGCCCCAGCATTGTTGAGATGGGGCCTTGACTGAATGGAACTAACACTTCTGTTTTATTGGGGTCTGAAGATATCTCATTTAAAATTTCAGCCAAGATGCAGCTGGTGGGGTGAAAGTGTCTCTAAATCAAGGCAAATGCAGACCTATTCCCACTTTTTTCACATTGTAGTGCACTGTTCAGAGTTAAACAAATAGCATGCTTTAACGCTGTTTTCATTCATTCACCTGCAGATCTGAACAAGGTGTGGCAGGTGGTGGGGGTTCCTCCCAGGAGAGGCTTTATATCCAGACACAGCGGTGTAGGTTTCATTGGCTATAGGCATACAAGGAGAGAACAGGCTAAGATTGTGAAGGATGGAAGTTGCTATTAGACCTCCAAGGACTGTGAGAAACTGGTGTTAAATGGACAGAAAACATGAGAAAGCAATTTGACTGGAGGCTCCAGCAACGAGGTTGTGTGACTGCACCTTCCTATCAGGATTCCTGCCCCTTTTTGACTCCCATGTTTCTTCTAGACTGAAGACTGGAAAATATGTCCATGAACATTTCAACATGGAGGAATGAATTCCAATTCCTTCTCTGGAAATCTCCATAAGGAAGAAGTTACTGGAATGTTTGAAACCAAAGGCAAAATAGTGTTATACTGTTGTTTTTAACTAATCTGAGGACAGGAGAAACTGTTTAGAAACTGATGGTGATATAACTGCAAAAATCTGTTAGTTCTCAAGGTATTCCATATGAGCTGACTGCCTGGAAAATAATGAATAGGACTGGGTTCTACTGTGGCTTTAGAAATAACACCACAATTTGTGGGATGCAGTCTTATCTATGAAAGAGAAAGCAGCAAGAAGCCTAAGAGGCAACAGGCTAGTATTCAGAGAGAAGAAATCTCACTGCAAACAAAATTAACTGCAAAGAAAATACAAGATAGTATTCTAATGACTGAGTAGAATTCCAAATTTTGAGTTCATAAATGCATGAGATTTCAGTGGCCACATGAGGAATCAGAGTTGCGTCAATGGAAAGTTAAGCATTATTCAACCTGGTGGAAGGTTGGAAGGTTCTGTCGACTATCGTAGACAGCTTGAGAGTCTGGATGTCTTGACAGTGAATGCCTTGTAGAGAAAAGCCATTTTCATGCTATCTGGGGAGCCTTGTACCAACTTAATGTGTAAGTGTGGTTTAAAATTTAGGTTTTTGTCAAGAGTTTGGGTTCTTTATGGATGAGCTATTTCACCTGCCCACACCTATAGTAGTGAAATACTGAAAGAACTCTTAGAAACTAGGCTAGCAAGTCTTCCTATGCTTCAGTGATAGCCTATTTGAAAACCCAATTTCTAAAATAAAATGCTTTCATAAAATATGGGCATTTTTCTTATTATGGCAGACAAAATATTGGCCCACTTCAGTCTAGAACACTCATAATGAAATCAATCATTTAATCTTTTTAGCTGACATAATTTTTAAAAAAGACATTGCTTGACACTTTGTTTTTGAATTGATAAATTGTGCAAACCAGGAAAAATTTCTTATTAGGCTGAGTCATATGAAATTGCTGATTTTCAACCATTTAAGAAAACAGAAATGGCAGTTTCATATGATTCAACATAATATAAATGAATCATTTTTATTCCCTTCTTTCCTTTGTATCTAAAGTCCATTTTGATTTTATGGTCCACCAAGGACTTCCCTGGTGGCTCAGACGGTAAAGCGTCTGTCTACAATGTGGGAGACCCAGGTTCAAACCCTGGGTTGGGAAGATCCCCTGGAGAAGGAAATGGCAACTCACTCCAGCACTATTGCCTGGAAAATCCCATGGACAGAGGAGCCTGATAGGCTACAGTCTATGAGGTCACAGAGTCGGACATGGCTTCACTTTCACTTTCACAGGCTTTATACTCTCCACTGCAAACATTTTATTCTAACCTGCTTAAATATAAGTAAACAGAGATTTGCTGAGCCCAAAACTTAGCTAGATTTGTAGTTATTTGGTTAGATTTTTTCATTCAGTGAATCATTAAGTCACTGACCTGTGGTCCTAATTTTTGTTTGCAAGATGTGGAGATTAATCCTGACTTTACCAGGGGTCCAAGGAAGTGAGTTCACTTATTAAAAAACTTCCACCTCTCAGAAGTATCCTGCCTATGCTGAGTAACAAAAAAGTAATGTGCCACAAAGGCTGAAACCTCTTCACTCAAGGCGTATTTGCTGCCAGTCTGGCAGGAATCGGATCGAAACTGCTAAGTAATGGTGCAGCCATCTAAAGAAAGTTCCCTCAAGAGAGAGTGATCCCAAGTCATTTTAGAAACATGTTTGTTCTGGGTTGGGGGTGGTATTTCAGGAGTCAAAAGCTCTAGAGCACAGGTTCTCATACCTGGCTGCACATTAAGGTTACTTGGCCAGTTTTTACAAATACTGAAGCCAGGGCCCTACCCTCAGAGATTCAGATTCAATAGGTTGGTGCCTGGCTGCCATGCTTTGTTATGGAGCCTCAAGAATTCTAATGTGCAGCTAGGGTTGAGAACCTCTAGCCTAGAACTTACAGTGGACCCTATTTGGAACCTTAAAGAAATGGTCTAGGAAAGAACATTTAAAATTGTTAGTCATGTGGAACAAACAGGGTTGATCAGCAAAACAGAGAGGGTAGTTGTGAGAGTTTCATGCTAATAATCTTTGCAGAAGTCAAGAACATACTTTGTAAAGTACAACTGAAAAGGTCACTTTTGAAAATCTTAGAGCATGAAAGGGAGAGATGGGTGACTAGAGTGTATGTATGGGGGGGATTAAAAATTGTCATCTTTGCTCCCATTTGTTGGGGGTAAAGGGGGCTTTGTCTTGACTGCTGACTAGTTGAATTTGACAGTTTCTGAGATACTGTCTTTGCAGTTAACCTGGTATTATATTAATAGTCCCTTTCACAGTCAAGTGAACTTTCTCTTCACATTTTGCTTGTACTCATGCCTGCATCCATGCTGGACTCCTCAAAATAAGAATGGACCCATTCATTGCCAGAGCAGAGTAACCATATTACTTGGAAAGTTGTGATCAATCTGTTGTCTGATGTGGCAGTGGTGTCAGTAGCAGGTAATTAAGGAGATGCAAACTTTTGTATAGCACCAACAGAGGAAAGACAAAACCACCTGCAAATCCTTTTCATGCTCTTTTTGAGGACTACAAGGAGAATTGAACCAAAGAAGGAAATTTGGAATTTAAAGAAGGCTGTATTTCTTCCTAGGAAATAGTCATAGGAAGGGCATATGTGATTAAATGGATTCTGGCCATCAGGGTACTTATTGGAGTGACCAGAAAAACAAGCATTGATGTCCTGCAGCCAAAAATCACACTGTGACATCAAATGTTTCATCAAGTAAACAGCAAGGAGCTCTTTAGGCTGTGTTCTCTATACCGGAGAATGTCCTCCATGGTTTAGTCAACAAATATTTCTTTAGAAAACCTGAAAAAATGTTCTCTCAGCTATCCATGAACATTTCAGTCTAGGGCAAACAAGTAATGTTTGTTTCAAAAACAGAAGTCTGTTTCACACACATGTGCCCAAGCCCCATCATAGCTCCCCCTTTCTTTGTCCGCAGTGGAAGTTAATGTTTTCATGTTAGCTATCTAATGTGGACAAAATGATTTCTAAATGTAGAAACACTGCTGATGCACTTAGGTGAAATTGCTGGCAGGGCAAACAAGCAACTCATTGCGGGGGAAGTCATCCTCTTGGAAACCTACCTTGATACCCATTGTGAGCTCTAAGAGGTGGATCAGAAAGCTGATTTTCCCATCTGCTATAAAATGGAACCTGGACTGAGGGCATCAGGAAAGTCAGCTTGCTGATTCAGTAACTATATGACTTCTTTTTCCTCTTCAGAAATGGGGCACTTGACAGGTTTCATGCTTGCTTTTTGATGTTGCTTCTGTAGATGAGTTAGTGAAGGAGCTAGTCTGTCAAATACTGTCACTGAATTCTGATCCCTTCTGTGTTTTTAACTGACAATCTGACTCACCAGTGTCAATTGCTGCATTCTGATACAGGTACAGTAAATTGAGGGCATTTCGTGACCAAGACTTACAGTTTAGAAACAACCCACCTGAATGCTGCTTTCACCATGTGGGATACCTGAAAAGACCTCCCCTCTTTCTAAAACCTAATAAGAACAATCTACAGAGAAGCATTTTGGAAACCAGTGCTAGTGTCTAATGAGGAAAAGCAAGTAGGCTCTTTGACAATCCTTTCAAAACAAAACTTAGAAATAAACCGTTTTTCTTCCAGTTCTGAGTTTCATAAGCAGAGTTTCTGTAAATTAACAAACCCATTTGTCATCCAGTGCTAGCAGAAGTTGTTAAGAGCAAAACCAAAGTTTTTGATGTTTTATTTTTGTAAGCAGGGTATACTCTAACCATGGCCTACATGGCACACACAGGCAGCCAGTTTTCTGCTACATGAGCCTTGGAGAAAATGACAAGGAGAGCTGCCTGTTCTGCTGCCCTTTGAAAAGGTCTGAAACAGACACAAGAACACTTAGGAGAGGCCACTTTCTTGCCCTGACGGCCACCTTTTCAAAAAGCTTCACAGAACTGCCAAGTGTCATGGTCAGCTCGACTTGTGGCCAGTGGAAAATTATCTGGGTGGGCCTGTATGTGTTGGAGGAACTCAGATGGAAAAGGACTTGGAAACATCATGAAGAAGTCTACATCTGCTGTCTAAAGCACTTCAAACAAGTTAAGATACCAGTGTCAGTGGGTGAGTGTCTTAACTGCATGGACATTTGGGGGTCAACTTTAGTTATGGTATTCCAGCTGTGAGCTTTGGAGAAGCAATGGGGTGGTTTTTCAGTCATGTGGGTGTTAAGTCCATGGGTTTGGAATCTGTCACTGAAATCACTCATTCAAAAGTATGACTTCATAGTAGGGTTGCGTAGGTTTGTTTTTTACATAAAATACATCTGGTATTTCTTACTTAGGAAGTTTTACTATGTCCATTAAAATGATTAAATGGGGAGGCCACCAAGATTCATTTAATAGCTGAAAAGCAGTTTTTTAAATAGACTAGGATGAATTTAATAGGGTCTGATGTGACCTTCAGGGGAATTTTTTATGGAGAGCCTCCATACTGTAATTGGGGAAATTTTTGTCTTTTAATTCCATTCAATAGTAGCAAACTGGTGGTTTTATAAAATTAATATAGTGTGTTATATAACCATGTTATATAAAATAATATTAAAACACGTCTAACTGTGAAAACGTGAAGACTTGGAGTTATCAGCAACCTTTATGTGCAATAAAGAAAACTGGAGTTAGGCCCCCAATGTGTTCCCTCTCCCTAGCATTTTACTTAATGTTTGCCTTTGTGTATATGTTTAGATTGATATTGTAAAACTAGCTACATGTTTTCCTGCCCTTTACTGATATTTAACACATTTTTCTCAAAGCCTTTTTCTTTCCTTTTTTTTTTTTTAAACAAAAATCAAAATAAAAAGATTAACTGGCTGAGCTCATCTCGTTTCATACTTTCAAAAGTATTGTCCATTAGTAGAAGAATGCAGTATGGGCCTGTTCTTAGTTTGTTTCTTTCCCACAGAGAGAGGTTCTGTTCTGGGTGGAAGCTATTCCTCTCCAACTTCATTTAAAACAGAGATGGACAAATTACAGTGGCCCCTGGATCAAATCCAGTCTACTGGTTGTTTTTGTAAATAAAGTTTTATTGGCATACACTCTACTCACTCATTTTGTCTGTGACTGCTTTCATGCAGAGCTGAGTTGTAAGGGCACTGAACAACTAGCGCTCATAAAGCCTGAGCTATTTACTATCAGAGTCTTCTCAGAAAAGGCTTTTCCTGACCGCTAATTTAGATGCTTGAAAAATTTTTAAAGATTGGATCTAAAAAATCACAGCAACACTTTTAGACTTTAAAAATGTGCCTTTGAGTTAAAATAAACACTTGAAACCTGTGACTTCTCCCAGCCTGCAAACATCTTTAACAGGCTTTGAGTGTTGGTGAATTGCTAAGATTCTTGAGCTTCCTACAGTTTCTCTCATAGTCCGTGTATTCCTCTATATGTAGACTAACTGCTCCCTAAATCATGCAATTGAACTACATCATAAAATCTGCTCCCTAGCAAAATAAAGCAAAAATAAATCTTATCATTAACAGTGACTCCAGAATCATTTAATAGTATAATTACAAAAACATCAGATAGAACAATTTAAAAGCAAACATTTCTTTCAGTTCATTAGGGTTCTCCCACCCAAGGAAATTACTTTTAAAAAATCCATTTAGGGGTGGGGGCCAGGGGAGCTATTTGAAGAAGAGCTGGATGAGTCAGATTTTAAAATACACTGCCCAGATCTTTTATTTAATATTAAGTAATTTAATCAAGATACACAGGACTGCACTTGGCCCATCTTCACATTGATGTTTTGTCCAGGCACCTGCTGATGGGAAATGGTACCAAATCACGTCTCTTCTTTGTTCTGAGAACGCCTTGTTGAATTGACTCCAACAGAGGCAGGGTCAGGCTGGGAACTAAAGCTCTTCCTGTTTTATTGCCATAATTATCTGCATTGCACTGTCACTTCCTTACTGGAAACTTCATTTCAATCAGTGTGTCAGTCATTATTTAACAGCTCATGATATTCCTGTTCCAACTGCACAGCAGTTGGTACCAAGTCAAGCCCCAGTCTCTGACAGTGTGATAGATTGCCCCCACAGCGTGGCTTCTTCCAATGCTGGGACAACCTGCTGAGTGTCCCGGTTTATGGTGACTGACCTGGAAGGAAAGAAACAAAGGATGTTTGAACTTCAGAACACAGAAATCCATAGACGGAAAGCCTGTTGAACTTGACAATATAAGGCCTCTTAAATATGAAACCTGTAATCTTCCTTACCTAAGCTGCATTATCCAATGCTGTAAATCCATACAGAATCAGTATTTATAATTTCTGCTTGTGACCCAAGAGGCGTTTAGGGAGGATAGACAGGAAAAAGATGGGGGCTCCTCTTCTAGTGTGACTGTGCTTTCTGCAGCTGCTGCTGTGGAGTGCTTATTGAGGAGAACTTTCTGAGACCTGCTGGGTAGAGTGGGTTAAGGGCTGGGACTGAAGCTGTATCTTTAGGCACCAACCATGTAACCATCCAGGGCTTCCCTGGTGGCTCAGAAGGTAAAGTGTCTGCCTGCAATGTGGGAGACCCGGTTCGATCCCTGGGTCAGGAAGGTCCCTTGGAGAAAGAAATGGCAACCCTCTCCAGTACTCTTGCCTGGAAAATTCCAGACAGAGGAGCCTGGTAGGCTACAGTCCATGGGGTCACAAAGAGTTGGACATGACTGAGCGACCTCACTTTCTTTATGTAACCATCCATGTTTCACTTGTGTACCAGTTCATGTGTGAAATCAATCATTCCAACCACTGTCAGCTGTTCTGTAAAACTGAGGCTGTTCGTAAGCAATGTGTCCAGCTTCCTACCTTTGTGGGATCTGGGCTTTTCCCCTTCTTTTACTAAAACACTGCTGCATCACTTTATGGGAGCAGCAAATGGTGAACTATGTTCATGCTAGTTCTGCCACCAGTTTCTGGCTTTCTTGTGATTCTTCCTCTGATCCTGGATATGTACCAAATTTGACATTTTTAAAATTTTTGTTGTATTGGGATACAGCTGATTAACAATGTTGTGATAGTTTCAGGTGAACAGCAAAGGGACTCAGCTATACATATACATGTATCCATTCTTGCCCAAACTCCCCATGCATCTGGGTTGCCACATAACATTCAGCAAAGTTCCATGTGTTATATAGTAGGTCCTTGTTGGTTATCCATTTAAATATAGCAGTGCGTACATGTCCACCTCAGAAACCCTAACTATCCCTTCTCCCCATCCTTCCTCCTGGCAACCATAAGTTCATTCTCTAAGTCTGTGAGTCTCTTTCTGTTTTATAAGTTCACTTGTATCATTTCTTTCCAGACTCCACATACAAGGGGTGTCATATGATATTTCTCCTTCTCTGTCTTATTTTGATGACAATCCTTAGGCCCATCCATGTTGTTGCAAATGGCATTAAGAAGATACGGTACATATATAAAATGCAATATCACTCAACCTTTAAAAAGAATGAAGTAATGCCATTGATGTCATTTTCTAATGTGATGAAACTTAATAAAACTACTGATGCAGTGTTTGGGTAAGAAGCACTTTCAAGATGATTAAAAATGTACAATATAAAATACTAAGCATTAGGAAAGAGCTGATTTCATAAATGCCTTGAGGCCTAATGACCCTTAGCATTCTGTTAGTACAGGTTATTTACATAAAGAAAGCCCCAGCATGTAAAATTTCAGTATAATTAAGTTTAACAAAAACCAGTCTCCAGATGGGCTGACTATGGTTCTAGGTAAGATAGAACAGATTCATTTCTCATTCCTCCCACAAAGTATAACTAAAATTCTTCCCAAACATGATTTATAAAATAAAGACTGAAAGAAAGGGAAAAGAAGGTACACTGATTAGGGATGTTGGGCATTGTGGAACAACACAGCCATGAGTTGCCTGGGTTTTCTTTTTGCCTCCTCTATATCCTAAAAAGTGTGCTCAAGAATCCAGCAGACCAGAAATGTCAGTGGCCATAGACCAAAAGGCCCCATGAAAAGCCTGTTTTCTCTAGCCAAAGGAGAAGGAGAGGGTCAGTCTAGAAAGACAATACCCAACCACCTCAGGAAAAAAAAAAAAAAAACCACCTCCTGTCAGTAGAGGGCTTCCCTAGTGGCTCAGATGGTAAAGAATCTGCTTGCAATGTGGGAGACCCAGGTTCAATCCTTGGGTTGGGGAGATCTAGAGGAGGGCATGGCAAGTATTCTTGCTTGGAGAATTCCATGGACAAAGGAGCCTAGCAGGCTACAGTCATGGAGTTGCCGAGAGCTGGACATGACTAAGTGACTTAGTGTGCATTCACACATTCCTGACAGCAGAGGCCTGGTGGGAAGCTAGGGCTTCTGGACTACCCCACCCAGCTGGCAGTAACCAGGTGATGCACCCCTTCTACCAGTGCACTGTCAGTGGAGGCCTGCTAAAATAGAAAACAAATACAATTCAAAGATTCATAACATATTCAAATATACAGCTAATGTTCAGGATACAATAAAAACCACCTGTCAAACCAAGAGCCAGGGAGATTTTGACTTAAAAAAGACACCTGACAGATGCCAACACTGAAATGATGTGGATACTGAAATTTTCCAAGAAGGATTTTAAGCCACCATCATAAAAGTACTTCCAAATAAGCACAACTTGAAAAAAAATTCCTAGCAAAGAAATATAAAACAAAAATGAAAAAAGAACAAAATGGAAAATTTGGAACTGTAAAATACAATAACCAAAATTTTAGGGTTTCCCTGGGGGCCCCATGGTTAAGAATCTGCCTGATAATGTAAGGGACACAGGTTCAATCTCTGGTCTACTAAGATCCCACATGCCATGAGACAACAGTCCAGGAGCCACAACTACTGAGCCCATGCTCTGGAGCCCAGGACACGCAATTACTGAGTCTGCATACTGCAGCTACTGAAGCCAGTGCATGCTATTGCCTGTGTTCTGCAACAGGAGAAGCCACCGCAATCATCAGCCTGCACACTGAAACTAGAGTAGCTCCCACTCGCCATAACTAGAGAAAGCCCTCAAACAGCAACAAAGACCCAATGTAGCCAAAGATAAATAAATAAAAATTAAAAAAAATTAACTCATTGGATGGTCCCAGTTGTAGAATAGAGATGACAGAAAAGAATGAGTGAATCTGAAAACATAACTATAGAAACTATCCAATCTGAACAAAAGAGAGTCAATAGAGGG
>SJYA01003326.1:19949-53015 GCA_006410615.1 Neotragus moschatus | reverse complement strand
TAGAGAGAGAAGAGATTAACAGAGCATCAGAAACCTGTGGTATTACAATGTTATCTACTGTTCATTTTTAAAAGTTTCTAAAAAGAGGGGGAAAAAGAGATTGAGGCTGAAAAAGCACTTGATAAATATGGCTAAAAATTTCCCATATTTGGCAAAAGACATAAAACTACAGATTCGAGAGACTGGGTGAACCCCCAACAAAACCTCAAAGAAATCGACACCAAAATACACATAATAAAATTTCAGGAAAGTAAAGACAAAAACATCTTGAAAACAACTAGAGAGAAATGATGCATTATTTATGGAAATGATGATCTGAATGTCAGTGGCACATTGTTAAAGAGCTGAAAGAACACAATTGTCAACTCAGACTTCTATATTTCATGATATCCTTCAGAAATGAAGGTGAAATAAAGACACTCTCAGATGAAGGAAACTAGATTTTGTTACCAACAGAACTGCTAAAGGAAGTTCTTCCAGCAGAAAGGAAATGATAAAAGAAGGAACTTGAAACATCAGAATGAAGAAAGAAGAGGATAAAATACAAGTAAATTTAATGGACTATTCTTTTGAGTTTAAAAAATTTTGTTTGATAGTTGAGGCAAAAATTATAACACTGTATAACATGGTTCTCAATATACAGAGAAAATATTACAAGAGAATTATAAAGGGCACAGGATAATGGAACATAAATGGACATAAAATTTCTACACTTCACTTGAGGTAGTAAAATGTTGAGAACAGCAGGTTATGATTAGTTACATAAGTGTAATCTAAAGAAGCCACTTTTGCACAGCAAAGCAAACCATAAATAAAACAAGAAGACATCCAACAGAATGGGAGAAAATATTTGTAAATGATGTGACTGACAAGGGATTAATTTCTAAAATATACAGACAGCTCATATAGCTCAATATCAAAAAATCAAACAACCTAATCAAAAAAATTAGCAGATCTAAATAGACATTTCTCCAAAGAAGATATATAATAGCCAACAGGCACATGAAAAAATGCTCAACATCACTAATTATTAGCGAAATGCAAATCAAAACTACAATGAGGTATCATCTTACTATGGTCAAAATGGCCATCATCAAAAAGTACAAGTAATAAAATCTGAAGAGGATATGGAAACAAAGGGAACTCTCTTATCTTGTTGGTGGGAATGTAATTGGTATCGCCAGTATGAATAATGGTATGGAGGTTCCTTAAAAACTAAAAATTGATTTATCATATAATCCTATAATCCTACTCCTGGGCATATATCCAGAGAAAACTATAATTTAAAAAGATCCAGTGTTCAATACAGCATTATTTACAATAGCCAAGACATGGAAGCAACCTAAAAGTCCATTGACAGATGAATGGCTAAAGAAGATGTGGTGTATACACACACACACAGACATACACAGAGAGAGAAGAATATTACTCAGCCATAAAAAGGATGAAATAATGCCATTTGCAACAACATGGATGAACCTAGAGATTTTTACACTAAGTGAAATAAGCCTAAGAAAGACAAATATCAAGTGATATCACTTATATGTGGAATCTAAAAAAAAAAACATACAAATAGACCCACAGACATAGAAAACAAACTTATGGTTACCAAAGGGGAAAGAGAAGGGGTAGGGGAGGGATAAATCAGGAAGTTGATTTATACACAGTACTATATATAAAATAACCAACAAGGATGCACTATATAGCACAGGGAATTAAATATTTTATGATAACCTATAAAGAAAAAGAATCTGGAAAATATAAGCCCTATACTATCAATAATTAAGTATAAATGGTCAAACCCCACAAATATGGTATACAAAAAGACCAACAGAATGGTTTTAAAAACATGATCCATCTATATGCTCATATAAAAAATATATATGTATATATATACGGAGAAGGCAATGGCACCCCACTCCAGTACTCTTGCCTAGAAAATCCCATGGATGGAGGAGCCTGGTAGGCTGCAGTCCATGGGGTCGCTAAGAGTTGGACACAACTGAACGACTTCACTTTCACTTTTCACTTTCATGCATTGGAGAAGAAAATGGCAACCCACTCCAGTGTCCTTGCCTGGAGAATCCCAGGGATGGGGGAGCCTGGTGGGCTACCGTCTATGGGGTCGCACAGAGTTGGACACAACTGAAGCGACTTAGCAGCAGCAGCAGCATGTATATATAATTCATTTCAAATATGATATAGTAGATTGAAAGTAAAAGGATGAAAAATATAACCATACAAATATTAGATTAAGAAATGAGTAGCTTTATTAATATTAGATAAAATAGACTTTAGTAAAATGTTCAACCCACCAAGAAGATGATAGCAACCCCAAATGTGTATGTGTATAGCAAACAACAGAACTTAAAATTCCTTGAAGCAAACACTGAAATAGAAAGGAGAAATAGACATGTCCAAATTTACAGTTAGAAACTTCAATAACTCTTTCTGAGAAATTGATGGAATTACTGCACAGAAAATCAACAATGATAGAGAAGAACAAAGCAATACTATCAATCAAACTTTTGAATTGACATTTATACATCATTCCACCTAATAATAGAAACACTGTTCTTCTTAAACATATATGAAATTATATATGAAATTCTTTTTAAACATATATGAAACATTCTGTACACAAATCATATCCTGGTTCATAAAACAAACCTGAACAAATTGAAAGGAACTGAAATAACAATACAGAGTGCATTCTCTAATCCTGATGCAATCAAACTAGAAATCTATAGCAGAAATATAGGGAGAAATTCTCCAGATGTTTGGAAATTAAAGAATATATTTCTAAATAGTCCATGGGAAGTTAACAAAAATATATTAAATGAAAATGCAACACACCAAAATTTTTGACACATGGCCAAAGCAGTACTGAGAGAGAAATTTACAGTATTAGATGCTTATATTAGATAAAAGGAAAGGTCTCAAACCAATAATCAGAGCACCCACCTCAAGAAACTTAAAAATTTAACACATTGACTAAATTTAACACCCTTTCATAATAAAAATTATCAGCAAACTACAGATAGAGAACTTCCTCAACTTAATTTTTTTTTAATCTACATAAACCTACATCTAACCTCATTACTTACAGGGAAAAATTGAATATTTTCCCCTTAAGACTGGGAAGAACACAAAGGGATCTACACTTAACATGCGTATTCAACATAATGCTAGAGGTTCTAGCCAATTAAGGTAAGAAAAAGAAAAACCATATTTTTGGAAAGGAATAAAACTGCCCCTATTTGTGATTATATGATTATGTACATAGAAAATTCCAAGGAATGAACAAAACAAACTCCTGGAACTAATAAATGAATTCAGCAAATTTTCAGGTTACAAACTCAATATTAAAAAATCAATTATATTTATGTATACTAGAAATGAACATTTTTAGAGCAAATTTTAATACTCATTTATAATCACTCAAATTTTATACTTAGGTATAAATCTAACCAAAGAACTAAAGGACTTGTATGCTAAAAACTACAAAACACCAAGAAAAGAAATCAAACAAGATATAAATCAACAGAGAGATATAACTATGTTTGTGGATTGGAAGATTCAAGTAAAGATGTCATTTTTCCTGAAATTGATTTATAGTTTTAATAATATTTCTATCAAATTCTATCAATGACTTTTACACATATAGACAAGCTTATTCTAAAATTTACATGGAAAGGCAAAGAAATCAGAATAGCTAAAACCTTTTTGGAAAAGAATAAAGTAGGAAAAGGGCTTCCCAGGTGGTGCTAACAGTAAAGATCCCACCTGTCGATGCAGGTAGGTGTAAGAGACATGGGTTCAATCCCTGTATCAGGAAGATCCCCTGGAGGAGGTCACGGCAACCCACTCCAGTATCCTTGCCTGGAGAATCCCATGGACAGAGGAGCCTGGCAGGCTCCAGTCCATAGTGTTGCAGAGTCAGACACAACTGAAGTGACTTAGCAAGCTAGCAAAGTAGGAATAATCATTCTATTCAATACAAAGCTACATTTAACTATATTAATCACAAGTAATGCTGGTGAGGGCCAGATAGTTCAATGAGGGAAAAAAAGCCCGGACACAGACATATATATGTGTATGGCTAACTAAATTTTGACAAAAGTGCAAAAGCAATTCATTGGAGGAAAGATAGTCTTTTCAACAAATGGTGCAAAAGCAGTCAGATATCCATAGGCAAAACAAAATAACAAAAAAACCTTGACCTGAACATCATGCTTTATACAAAAATTAACTCAAATCAGAATTAAATGCTGATATAAATAAGCTTATCCTAAAATGTATAAGGAATGGCAAAATAAAAAATATATAAAACTCATGCAAGAAAACAGGAGGAAATCCTCAGGGCCCCAGGGCTAGGCAAAGAGTTCTTAGACATTATGTCAAATGCACAATCCACAAAAGAAAAAATGATAAATTGGATCTCATAAAAAATTTTTAACTTCTGCTCTTTTTCTGGTTAAGAAGATTTTTTTTTTTAAAAAAAGATACACTCTGAGAGAAAATATTTGCAACCATATATCTGACAAAGGCCTTTTATCTAGAATATACAACTCTCAAAATTCAAGAGTTAAAAACAATCCAGTTAGTAAATGGGCAAAACATCTGAATCAACATTTTTCCAAAGAGCAGACATGGATGGCAAATAAGCACATGAAAAGATGTTCAACATCACTGCTGCTGCTGCTAAGTCGCTTCAGTCGTGTCCAACTCTGTGCGACCCCATAGACGGCAGCCCACCAGGCTCCCCCGTCCCTGGGATTCTCCAGGCAAGAACACTGGAGTGGGTTGCCATTTTCTTCTCCAATGCATGAAAGTGAAAAGTGAAAGTGAAGTCGTTCAGTCGTGTCTGACTCTTAGCGACCCCATGGACTGCAGCCTACCAGGTTCCTCTGTCCATGGGATTTTCCAGGCAAGAGTACTGGAGTGGGGTGCCATTGCCTTCTTCGTCAACATCACTAGCCACTAGGAAAACGGAAATGAAAACCACCCCGACATGCCACTTCATACCTATTAGAACAGTTAAAATGCAACATAGTGACAATACCAAATGCTGATGAGGCTGCAACAAATTTCCCTCTCAAAGATTGCTGATGGGAATGTAAAATGGTACAACCACCCTGAAAAACAGTTTGGTAGTTTCATATTCTTTTTGGTAGTTTCTTATAAAACTAAACATACATATACCACACAATCCAGCAATTGTACTTTTGGGCATTCATCACAGAGAAATGAAATTTTACATCCACATAAAAACCTATACACAAATATTCATAGCAGCTTTATCTGTAATAGTCCCAAACTGGAAATAATCCAAATGTCCTTCAAATGGGTTAATGGTTAAACAAATAGTGGTACATCCATATTATGGAACACTACTCACCAATGAAAAGGAATGAACTATTGATCAGTGGTTCAGCAGTAAAAAATTTGGCTGCACTCAATACTAGAAAAATAAATGACCCAATCAAAAAATGGGACAAAGAACTAAACAGACATTTCTTCAAAGAAGACATACAGATGGCTAACAAACACATGAAAAGACGCTCAACATCACTCATTCTCAGAGAAATGCAAATCAAAACCACAATGAGGTACCACCTCACGCCAGTCAGAATGGCTGCAATCCAAAAGTCAACAAGCAATAAACGCTGGAGAGGGTGTGGAGAAAAGGGAACTGTCNTTAATATTATATATGTTTATATAATGAATATTATATATATTTATATAAGGAATATTATATATCATGAATGTATGTGATTATATATTATAATCATATAATATTATATATTATAACAATCTTGAAATAATATATTTGCAGAGATGGGGAACAGATTAGTATTTGCCAGGGAAAGTAAGGTGAGGTATGTGACTATAAATGGGTAGCATAAGAGAGTTTCTTTTTGTTGATGGAACCATTCTGTATCTTGATTGTGATAGTATTTACACATATGTGATAAAATTGGACAAATCTATACACATATATACACACAAAATGAGTGAATGTAAAAACTGTTGAAAACTGACTAAGGCCTGTAGATTGTATCAATGTCAATCTCCTAGTGTTGATATTGATCTACATCTAAGATGTGTAAGACTTCACCTTTGGGAAAAGCTGGGTGAAGGGTACATTGGATCTCTCTGTACTATTGTTGCAACTTTCCATGAATCTATACTTATTTCAAAATAAAAAGCTTTCCTCAATCACTCTTTATGGAATGAATTTAGCTCTCCATTAGGATCATTTTAAAGATCATTTTAAAGATCTGGCAGTAACTCGGGGTGGCTGTCTGTCTATAACCAACTAAGTGCTAAATGCTAAATGTTGCCTGATCAGATCCCATGTCTCGACAGACATTTATGGAGATGCTATCAGTCCAACCTCCAGACCCGTAAGTACTCTTTAAATCCTTTTATTAAAAACCTTCTTTAAAGATTAAAAAAAAATCTGCCTGAAAAGCTGCTTTTCATAAGTTCAGATTTTTTATAACATCACCCAGCATTACTAGGTGGGAGGAGAGAGAGACATGTGTGTGTATGCTCAGTTGTGTCTGACTCTGCAACTCCGTAGCCCACCAGGCTCCTCTGCCCATGGGATTCTCCAGGAAAGAATACTAGAGTGGGTTGCCATTTCCTACTCCAGGGGATCTTCCTGACTCAGGGATCAAACCCACATTTCCTGCATCTCCTGCATTGGCAGGCAGATTCTTTACCACTGTACTACCTAGGAAGCCCATAGAGAAGAGATAGGTGCCCTCAAAGATCTATTATTGCTTCTGGGGTATTTGAAGAACAGTTCTGAAGTCCTGCTAAGCCTGGCGGGGCACAGCAGCAACCCCACCAGGCCCTTTCTTCACATTGGAAATGGATTCCCATCTTCTGGGTTTGGTCTCAATTTCTGAATGTCACTGCACCAGAGCAGGGTGGCTCAAATACCTTGCAGTTCTGACTTCACCTCCAAGTAGATCCTATAAAAACTCTCAGTTAATTTCCTACCATTTTTCATTAATGATGGGATTTGTTTAAAACATAAACATGTCCATGAATTCTTAGTGCGATGTTCCCCCAAATTCTTAAATTCTTTAGATATAGGATTAAGAATTTAACTCCAGACCCCACTCTTCTTAATACTATGGGGACTGACTTATTTAGAGCGATGAAGTATTCAGGTTCTTGTGCACAGTTTAAAATGGAACTCTCAGGTTATCAGCCAGTTACAGTTACCAAGAATATAGCTTCGCCTTTTTTCCCAACTGCTAGATGTTTAATCATGTAGAATTAAATTTTAAGGTACTATATTTCTTGATTAAAATGATTTCTACTTGCTCAGCATCTGGGGAGAATGTTTGCTACTGCCTGAACCACCTGAAATGGTGTAGACTCTTCTGGTCACTCCTAAGTCAAAACTATTTAAAGACTTATGGTAAGAAAGAATAGATAATTTAAAAAAACTACCTTAGTGAAATTAATTTCCAGAATTACAGAGACTTCTATATATTGTTTTGTGATGCATCTACAAAAGGTTCTTTTAATATGTGGCACTGAAGTGTTGTCATTTCTTAATACTCAAATTAATTCACAAATTCACTTGCACTTTAAAAAAACAGACTGTTCACTTAAAGATAGAGTCATACTCCCATGAGTTGGGTGTATTTTATCTCCTTTGCTACAGTTCCCTTGAGTATTTGAGTAACCAGCCAGGCCCTAAATACAGCTGGTTGACCTACTAACAGCCTCACTGCCATTAAAGGGAAATTTTCCTTCCAGTCTGCAATTGCTTGCAGTTGGCTTGGCTGAGGCTCCCTCGGTGGAACAACTCAGGAAAACACTCTTAGCATTTTAATCATTCTTTTTTCAACCTTCGAAGCTGGGATGGGGAAGAGGAAGAAATAATTTCCTCCCGGCTTTCAAGGTTGACAACAGAAGATTTGGCCAAATAAATTTGCCTCTCTCTGGCTTTCTTGGCCCATTTCACATTAGGTAGCTCTAGGTGTCCCCAGTGGCTCTGCCAACCTGCATGGGCACCTCCCTCCCATCCTTGAATTGCACTAGTAGCTTTCTCTTCGCCCTTCTTTCCTTCCAATTTTTCTTGCTTTTGCCTGTCCCTGCCTATACACTTGTGCCGGTTAGTTGCCCCGTGTTCCCCACCAGAAGCCACTTCACAGATGCTAAAGACGTCAGTGCCGGGACTTGGCACTTGGGCTGAGGGAGCTGAGGTTTCCGGGTATTCAACCCATCCTGTTATCACGGGGGTATTATTTTCCAGCCTATTGTAACAGCCTTCCTCCCAGACCTGCTGCAGAACAAGTGAGTCGAGGATAGGCCTTCAGCCTCCTTTTCAAGGGTGACAGGTTCTTGGGCAGGGTGGGGTTGAGGGGGGTCATCTTCCGATATCCTATTCTGGAACTGCAGCCTGTGGGTGATGTTACCATCTAAGCTTATCTGTTAACCTGGGTTAAGCTTTCTTCACCTTCCTGTTTTTACGTCAAATCAGTGAGATGCAGTGCCAAGGAAAAGGGAAATGACTGACAATGTTTGTGACAATACAGCCATTAAGTTGTCTTTTTTTTTTTTTTAAAGGGAGCTGGCTAGGGGTAATGTTAAAATAATACTTGAAATACCAGCAATGTCAAAGTGCAAGTATTCTCTCCCTGTGATTGTGAAGCAAAATGGAATAGGAAACATTGAGTTTGCTAATATAACAGCACCCACCCCCCTTAAATAGCCTAGAAAAGTACTTTAAGCGGTATACATGCTATAAATCGTTTCCAAACTTTTAATCTGAAAAATTAAGTGGCAGTGGCAGGGGGCACCAGTCTATCCGCATTAGTGAATAATTCAGTCCTACTTAATACAACTCTCCCTTCAGGTGAAAACAGAGACTTTTTAAAACAAACAAACAAAAAGCCATGAACAAACAAAACTCTTGCCTGGGGAGTAAAGGGAGAAACTAGAGGAGAAGCCACCAGCCCAAGTCCAAAGCTGAGCCACACCCCTACCCCTCCCCTACTCCCAGTGGGAGAAGAGGACTCACTTCTCTACTTCAGAATTCAGAGTAAAACATCATTCCATGATTCATTAGCCAAACCCCAGAGTCAGCCAGTGCAGAAATGAAATGGCCATTATGAGAATAAAATAATTTTATCTTTTATTTATTTTAATTTTATCTTTTATTTCCACTTTTATTATACCCACCACCAGCTAAAAATTTCCCAAATTTTTTTTAGCTCACTTCAGAACAAAAGGAATGTGCTCCAAACCAGCATTAATAAAACTTGGGAAGAGGTGAGTTTACCTCATTGACTTGGGATTTTCCTTTCCTTTGAGCTGCTCTGAGGCACAATTTTAATTAGCATACATAATTGCTTTTGTGAGTCAAGTCATCCCCAACTCAAATAAAGGAACAGGAGTCAGTATTTTATACTATTTGACTGCCCACTTGCAGATGTTTGCCATCTACCAAGTGGGGGTGGCAGGGGCTAGGAAGTACCCAGAGCTTGGACCTGTCATTCAGGCAGCCCTTTAGCCACTACAAGGCTATAAGTCAATGGAGTGGGGGGCACTAGGGCAGCCCCCACCATCAACTTCAGGATTCACATGTTAGAATAATTAGTCAGGGTACAGAGTCTTTGGGTCAGCCCAAGTCTAGCCCATCACTTCTGGTTCTATCTCCCTTCTGAGAGATCAAGGCACTACCCTTTCCTAGAACTGCCTACAGTCTAGTGGGGATAAAATGGCACCATGACCAAGTTCAGGTTCACTCCCAAAGGACATTCTCCTCTCCTGGGCCCACAGGCTTGCCAGAGATTGCCATACTTGGGAGCAGGAGATGGATTTTTCCTGAGCTCAAAATAATTTATCTTCCCCTTTGACTGTGGAGAAATAAAAACAAATCTAAAAGGCATTTAATAATGCTGGGAGTTGCTGTTCTTTGGGAGGGCTCTGCATGTTTATTTTTAGCCAACCATCTCCTCTTTTTCAAAATGGTCCCTTTGGCAATCCCCAGCTTGGGGGATGGGGTGGGGGAGGGGAATGGACAAAAAGGCAACAGAGTTTAACTTTTTTTATTGTTTTCCCTTCTTGCATCCCTGTTAGCAATAATCTTTTATTAGAGGAAGGGAGAACATCTATTTTATTGCTTCTAAAATCTGTATATTTAACATATGCCAGCTCTAGGCTGTTTGAAAGGAAGTCCTATTTTAAAACATTATCTTGATGTTAATGTTTTTGGCTTCCTGTTCCCATAACCTCTCTAAGGCAGTAATAAGTCCTTTCTGGTAATGTCTGGTCTCAGTCATGGGCAAAGTGACCCTCAAAGCCCTGAGACATTTTTCCTTGATGTTCACCTGAGCTGTATGTATGTCAGGATTGCTTCAGCCTAGTTTGCAGGAGGCTGCTCATAACTTTTTCCAGTCCATCATCTTTACAGAAGAACTCAGTCTCCAGCCCCCACCTGCTCCCCATACTTCACAAGTGCTTTTGTAATGCTCTATTTCAGCCTTTCAGTTAAGCTGGTTTCTCTGCTCCCAGCTTGCTAGTTACCAAGACCAAACCATCTTAATCACGCAATACTAATCTGTCCAAGCCAGCCCTCTATGCATTTGGATTTCAGGCCAGATTTGGGGCTTCTTGCTATCAGGGCCCAGAGATCTCTCTGTGTCCTCACAACACTCCTATGCCTTCCAGGTCTCCAATGCTGCTGCCTGAAGGTTAACATTTTAACAGAAAGGGCTTCCATTCCACGAGTAAAAAAATAAGTCTACAGACTTCCCAGGACTTCCCAAGTGGCACTAGTGGTAAAGTACCCACCTAGCAAAGCAGGAGACATAAGAGATGTGGGTTTGATCCCTGGGTCAGGAAGATCCCTGAGGGAAGGCACTGTGACCCACTTCAGTATTCTTGCCTAGAGAATCCCATGGACAGAGAAGCCTGGCAGGATACAGTCCATGTGATCCCAAAGAGTCAGGCACAACTGAAGCAACTTAGCACATGGACTTCTCAGGTGGTCTAGTGGTTAGGACTCTAACCACTAGAAGAACTTCCACTGCAGGGGGCACAGGTTTGATCCCTGGTCAGGGAACTAAGATCCCCCATGGCACATGGCAAAAAAAGTCTACCTCAGTGGCTATCTTTGGAATGTGACTCTACAGCTAAGCACCCTGCTGCATGCATTCCAGGGGAGGGGAATCTGCTCGCTCTGGTCATCACTGAAGTCAAATAGGGTGGTCGTCTTCCACTGCCTCTTAACCCCCAAATTTCGAAACATTCACTATCAGCTGCTGCACATCTTTTCAGCACCCAGCATGACGGCCTCTCATGTGCAAAAGGCCAGATGCCGCTGGCTTGGTGCCTGTGGGCTGGAGCAGAGCTGAAGGCTTCCTGTTCCCATGAAGACATCACTGAGCTTGGTAACTTTTCTCCAACTGAAACTGCTTCCTGTTCAGTTCTCCAATAGTTCTCCCCTTCCCTGTGCTTTTGAACTTGGGCCAGTGCTTTTTCTTTGTTCCTACTTTTTCTTTCTTTTTTTTTTTTTTTTAAATATTGCACCTAAGCAGAAACTTTTTTTGGGGGAGGGGGGCATACCATGGTGGCATGCGGGCTCTTAATTACCCAATCAGGAATCGATCTCATGCCCCTAGCACTGGTAGCATGAAGTCTTAACCACTGGACCCCAGGGAAGTCCCTAGTTCTTTCAGTAGAGCAATTTCCTTGGATTCCACTATGAAGCGAGAGGATGAGGGGCCAGAAGACCCATGGAGACAGAAGTTCATTCATTAATCACCTTTTTTGACTGGACACATAAAAGGAAGGCCCATTTGGCTTTTTTTTTAGTTTCAGTCTTTCCTGTGCTGCTTATGCTGAGAGCTGAGAAAAGAAGTACTGAGGAATTTTAAGCCAGCTGCTTATAAATGTGTTTTAAAAGCATCACCCCCAACTATTTATTGGAGAAGGCAATGGCAATTCACTCCAGCACTCTTGCCTGGGAAATCCTATGGACAGAGGAGTCTGGTAGGCTAGTCCATTGGGTCGTGAAGAGTCAGACCTGACTGAGCAAATTCACTTTCACTTTTCACTTTCCTGCACTGGAGAAAGAAATGGCAACCCACTCCAGTATTCTTGCCTGGAGAATCCCAGGGACAGGGGAGCCTGGTGGGCTGCCGTCTGTGGGGTTGCACAGAGTCGGACACGACTGAAGCGACTTAGCAGCAGCAGCAACTATTTATATTCCATTTGTATTCATGGGAAACAAATCCCTGCCCAGACTAAAAAGAGCCTCTTTGAAAAACCCCTCTGAATCCTGCCTCAACAATGTCAATAGGCACTTCTGCCTGCCAACGCTGCCCCGCACAATAAAGAAGGTTCTCAGGAATACTGTGAAAATGTATAGAGTTCAATCTTATTTAAAAGCAATAAAAAAAGTAAAAAAAAAAAAAAAAAAAGCAGTCTCAGTTCCCCAGTGATAGTGTCCCAAAATAGCTGAAGTTCAAGTCACTGAGTACAATCCCCTGTAGCAGTACTGGAAGGTCAGCTTAATAAGAAGCTTGCTACAACCTGACAGCCTGTGTAAGTGTGGTTTTATAAAGGGATGACATTTAAAAATATATATTTATTTATTTATCTTTGGCCGTGCTGGGTCTTTGTGAGTGAACACAGGCTTTCTCTAGCTGAGGCAAGCAGGGGCTACTCTCTAGTTGCGGTGCATGGGCCTCTCATTGCAGTGGCTTCTCTTGTTGCAGAGAACAGGGCTTAGGGCATATGGGCTTTGTACTTGTAGAACGTGGGCCCAGTAGTTGTGGCCTGTGGGTTCCAGAATGTAGGCTCTGTAGTTGTGGTGCATGGGCTTAGTTGCTCCATGGCATGTGGGATCTTCCCGGATCAGGGATCGAACCCATATCCCCTGCATTGCAAGGTGAATTCTTAACCACTGAACCATCAGGGTAGCCCAGGATGATCATTTAGATTTCAAAATATGTCCAGTCTTTCAAAAGAATCACAGAAATGACACTTTGCAAATACAGGTGCATTGAAGAAGGACTAAGAAGTGAATTTCATCTTGGCATCTGGTTACACCAACCTGAGGTTTGTAGCAATTATTCACTGTCTGAGATGAACTGTAGGGTCAGAAAGGGCCATGGTGTTGGGAAAAGGATTTTCCATCCATCATACTAGCCACATTGAAAAAAAATAGAAAAATTGCTGAAAATTGTTGCTGAAAGTCTAAGAAACAGACATTGCAAGAAACAGCTGGCGGGGGTGGAAGTTGGTGCAACTTTCATTGCAGTAGCTTCTCTTGTTGCAGAGCACAAAATGTAAAGATGCGTATATACCCTATAGGTGTGTGTATATATATATATATATATATATGAAGTGAAGTGAAGTTGCTCAGTTGTGTCTGACTCTTTGCGATCCCATGTACAGTAGCCTACCATGCTCTTCTGTCCATGGGATTTTCCAGACAAGATACTGGAGTGGGTTGCCATTTCCTTCTCTAGAGGATCTTCCTGATCCAGGGATTGAACCCCAGTCTCCCGCATTGTAGGCAGACACTTTACTGTCTGAGCCACCAGGGAAATCCACATATATATATATCTTATATACTCATTCTTCTATACTGTAGAAAGTTTTCTTAGGGATGTACTTACATGTACATTAAAATGTAATTAAAATTAAAAATCCAATTAAAATGTAGCAATGTAACATTGGGACTAGGAACTAGTTAAATATGTTACAATACATTCTTACAATGAAATAACTAGATAGTCATTAAAAAGAAGATAGGGGAATTTTTTTTTACTTTTTAGGTTTCATTAGTTTTATTTCGGGAGAAGGCAATGGCACCCCACTCCAGTACTCTTGCCTGGAAAATCCCATGGACGGAGGAGCCTGGTGGGCTGCAGTCCATGGGGTTTCGAAGAGTTGGACACAGCTGAGCGACTGCACTTTCACTTTTCACTTTCATGCATTGGAGAAGGAAATGGCAACCCATTCCAGTGTTCTTGCCTGGAGAATCCCAGGGACAGAGGAGCCTGGTGGGCTGCTGTCTATGGGGTTGCACAGAGTCGGACATGACTGAAGCGACTTAGCAGCAGCAGCAGCAGTTTTATTTCTGTAACCTTTAAATCACACCCCACGAATTAGATTTTGTCACAACTGGATTTAGGGATGGCAGAGGAATGAAATTCACTATTTTCTGAAACACTGACACAAAAAAAGGGGAGGGAAGAATTACTTAGCTAAGGTTATTCACAAAACACCATCAGAAAAATCCATAAACAAAAGCTAAATACTTAATCATTAAGTTTAATGCTAATTGATAAAGGATTCTAAATCAATTCACTGGCATAAAGTTTCTTAAGTCCACAAATCTTTCTCTAAACATTATTGATCCTTTGCCAAAGGATAAATGGGTGATTTCAGCAGTATCTTATGACACAGCTAGCTGTTGGAATATTCCAGAGGAAAATGGAAAAATAATTCTGTAAGAACGTGAAGGCAACAATTAGCAGCCAATATTCTCAGTTCAGTTCAGTTGCTCAATCATGTCCTACTCTTTGAGACCCCATGGACTGCAGCACACCAGGCCTCCCTGTCCATCACCAACTCCCAGAGTTTATTCAAACTCATGTCCATTGAGTCGGTGATGCCATCCAGCCATCTCATCCTCTGTCATCCCTTTCTCTTCCTGCCTTTAATCTTTGCAAGCATCAGGGTCTTGTCAAATGAGTCAGTTCTTCGTAGCAGGTGGCCAAAGTACTGGAGTTTCAGCTTCAGCATCAGTCCTTCTAATGAATATTCAGGACTGATTTCCTTTAGGATTGACTGGTTGGATCTCCTTGCAGTCCAGGGGACTCTCAAGAGTTTTCTCCAACACCACAGTTCAAAAGCATCAGTTCTTCAGTGCTCAGCTTTCTTTATAGTCCAACTTTTACATCTATACATGACTACTGGGAAAACCATAGCTTTGACTAGATGGACTTTCATTGGCAAAGTAATGTCTCTGCTTTTTAACATGCCATCTAGGTTGGTCATAACTTTTCTTCCAAGGAGCAAGTGTCTTTTAATTTCATGGCCACAGTCAGCATCTGCAGTGATTTTGGAGCCCTCTAAAACAGTCTGTCACTGTTTCCATTGTTTCCTCATATATTTGCCATGAAGTGATGGGACCAGATGCCATGATCTTAGTTTTCTGAATATTCTCAGAATTTCCAATTATCAAAAGCATATACAATTTTAATCTAGGAAAGTCAACTTTATAAAATTAAGTTTTTAGATTCAAAAGCATCCCACTTTAACTGGTACAGGAATACTGAAAATAGTCCCTAAAAATCTCACTAAACAATTTATAGAAAGAAAAACATTCCCTTATATTTAATAAATGTAGTTGGTAATAGATTCTTCAAAACAGGTGATATACATGCTTTTAACTGAGGACCAGGGACTGATGGGTGGGTGACTGAGAGAGGTGAACATACTCAAAGGCCACATTCTCCCCATTGCTAAGTTTCAAGCACTTGTCCAAGGTAGTGATTACCTTGTTATTTAGAATCTGGAGCTTGTGAATTCAAATTCTCTCCACCATCTTCTTCAAAGGCATGTTTTTGATAACCTCATCTTTGCCATCATGTTTGTGGACTTTAGACAGACAACAGCAGAAATCCAGTATGGCAAAGTGCCTCTCCTGGTCACCCAAGAATGGTGGGAATGTAAATTGGTGAAGCCACTATGGAAAATGGGATGGGGGCTCCTTAAAAAGTTAAACATAGAACTACCATATGATCCAGCAATTCCAATCTTGGGTATTTACCCAAAGGAAATGAAAACAGTAACTCAAAAAGATATCTGTACTCCCATGTTCACTGCAGCATTATTTACAACATCCAAGATATGGAAATGCCTATGTGTTCATCCATGGATAAATGGATAAAGCAAATATAGTATCCAAGGAATTACTATTCAGTCATAAAAAAAGAATGAGACTGCCATTTATGACAACCTGGAAGGCATTGTGTTAAGTAAGTAAGAAAGAGAAAGACAAATACTGTATAATCTCAGTTATATGTCAAATCAAGCCCTCTACTCCCCTCCTAAAACCCATGAACTCATAGATGCAAAGAACAGACTAGTGGTTGCCAGAAGCAGAGGGTGCAGGGAGCAGAAGTTGAAACGGGTGAAGGGGGTCAAAAGGTATAAACTTCCAGTTATAAAATAAATAAGTCATGGAGATGTAATGTACAGCATGGTGACTAAAGTTAATAATACCATATTGTGTGTGTATACACACATATACACAATGACCATGTCACATGGCTTGTGGGATATTAGTTACCCACCCAGGCATTGAACCTGGGACCTCAGCAGTGAAAATGCTGAGTCCTAACCAGTGGACCATTAAGGAATTCCCATATACTTTAAAGTTATTAAGAAAGTGGATCTTAAAAGTTCTCATCATAAGAAAAAAACTACGTGTGGTGATGGATATTAACTAGACTAATTGTGGAGATCTTTTGCAATACATATAAATACTGAACCATCATGTTGTACACCTGAAAATAATATAAAGTTATGTCATATCTCAATTTAAAAATTTTAAGGAGTTAAAAAGATTTAAGTACAAAAGGGCTTTATATTTGTTTGAATTTGCATAAAACATTCCTAGACACACATCACAAGAAACATAGTGATTACTTTTATGAAGTGAGCCTGTGTGTGTCCTAAGTCACTCAGTCGTGTCTGACTCTTAGCAACCCCATGGACTAGCCTGCCAGGCTCCTCTGTCCATGGGATTATCCAGGCAAGAATACTGGAGTGGGTTTCTATGACCTTCTCCAGGGGATCTTCCCAACCCAGGGAGTGAACTCATGTCTTTTTCATCTCTTTCATTGGCAGGCAAGTTCTTTTCTACTAGTGCCACTGGGGAAGCACTGAAGGAATGTGAGAGGGTGCTATATAGAGCCATGATTAATTTAAGCTGTTTTCCCTATTTCCATATTAACACTGTACAGCTGTGTGGTATTTCACAGCTCCAAGCTCTTCCACATGAATGACTATGGCAGACAGTTCACTGCTCATCAACACTCTTTTAGTCCCCATCCTGATCTTGATCCAGTGGCAACAGCTCAGCCCAGGGCATGAAGCAAGACTGGTCCAAGATGGTGACTCTCAACTTTGGCTGCACTGTACAATCCCCTGGGGAGCTTTTAAAACATCCCAATAACTGGGTCCCACCCCAAACCAATTGTATCAAAATCTCTGCAGATTGAGCTCTTTTAATAGTGACATTAAAAAAAAAAAAACAAAAAAAACAAAACAAAAAAAAACCAACTCCTCAGGTGAAGGTAATGCTCAGCCAGGGCTGAGAACCCACTGGTCTAAGCCAGTCAAGGGGACGTCTTTCCCTTTCACCAATTACTGTGTTAGGTCAGACCACGTGACTCAGTTCTAGCCAGTGAGACACAGAAGGAAGTCAGCTGTGGCAGGGGCTTCTGGGGAAGGTTTTATAACCAGATTGAAGGCAAGAGAGACATATGAGGGAAAACTGCACCCCTTACTAACCAGCTTCCTTCTTTTCTGCATTTTCACAACCCTGCACAGTTGGGTGAGAAAGTGATGCTTCTTGCTGAGGCTATCATTTTGTGACAATGGGAAGACAATTTGATGAAGGAAAGCCAAGAAAATGGAAAAGATGGAATAGGCCTGGCTCCTTGGTGACTTGGTTTATTGCTACAATTCCCACCCAGACCTGAAAAAAAGTACACTGATCTCCCACCCTGCCAAATCCTGGCTGTCAGGTCTGGAGCATCCAGAAGCCACTAAGGTTAATTCACTGCTGAGCTAGGGGCATGCTGCAGGGTCCCAGGTGAAGGACAGCCATGGGGAAGATGGCCCTAGCTAGAGTCACAGGCTTTCCTGTGTAGCTGCTGTTGGAAGTGCTCAGGGATATTTTATTGTTTTTTTCAGTATTAGTAATAAAGCTAAATGTGGTTCTTACCCTAGACTAGCCACTAAACCTGGCTGTGGTGGCGCCAAATGTGTGCCAGGAGATGGTAAGAGGGGAGCAGATGAGGGTGTGTTATAATGGAGAGATTCTGAGCTCTGGGGTCTAACACCACTGCTGCCTGACCTTCAGTAGCCCAGGTGTGACTTTGGGCAAGTTATTTGATTTCTCTGAGTCTTTGATTTCTCATCTATAAAACTGATAATATGCTGTGATGAAAGAAATGCTCACATATGGTGGTATGGGGAAGCCCTTCTGGTTTATACATGATTTAACTCAAATGTGATGCTAACTAAAACAGCCTGTTTGTGGCCTATCAAACATACACTGTTCATCTACTTTATTAATGAAAAGGGCACAGAAGTAAAATATTGTCCATGTTAAAAATAAAAATTAAATATTTCCCTTCCTGGGATACCAGTGCTGGTGCTCCTTCCATGATGACTCACCTCCCAGGGGCTGAGGCCATACTGACTGTATAGGTGCTGATTTTTTTTTTTTTGAAACCTGGACAGAATGGATTCCTGACTTGCTTAGTGTTCTTTGTTCCGAAAAAATATAAACCTGAGCTGAAAACCATGTTTCTCTGGAGAAGTTCTTCAGAGTCATCCGTCTTCCTGTCTTCTGGGCTATAGTCCTCAGTTTGGCTCAAATAAAACTTTTTCTATTCCTATTATAGATTATTTATTTTCGTTGGCAGTCATAACAACGATATAGCCACTATGCCTAACTCAATGCATTGGTACCTAAGGATCCATCCCCTTCCCATCCCTAGAGTGCAAAGTGACAGACATTTGGAAACTCACCAGTTGGCCAATAACATTATCCTTCTAGGAACCAGGAATACAAGCATTTTAATAAATCCACTGATTGGTGGTGACATGGTGCTTGCCCGATAATTCCAGCAGAAAGGCCAGAGGAAGGGTTCAATCACCAGAGAATGAAAGAGCTTAAAGCTTGTTCCCAGATGTCCCTGCAAGCTTGCAAATGAAACCCCAATTGGCTGTTCCAAACTCCAGCACCAATGTCTGGCCCCATAGTCACTGCCACCCACACAGACTCTAACCTCCTAGAGGATGAAGACTTGTGGCCTCGAATCCTACTCTCAGTTCACTTTCTTACCTCACCCCAGTCAGTGCCAAATGTTAGTAAAAATGAAAAAAATAACAGTAAAAATTTCTGGGAGACTGTCAGCTCTTAAAGCCATAAAAGACTGCAGTAATTTGTCCTCAAGAGAGGCCCCTCAGACCCATGAAGGAGGGTTGGGAACCATTATGTTACTTACATCTGTAAACAGGATTAGCAGATGAAAGGATGTTTTTGTTAAAAAGTGGCAAGTTCCAAGTCACCCAGTGCCCTTTACCTTCACTCTGCTTAGGAAAGAACACAAACTTCCTAAGCAATTACAGAAACTAAGAAAACCACTTGGTCACTGGAGAAAAATCAGCTTCCAAAATCACTCTGCAACCCTGGCTCTATTAACAGCAACAAAAGCCATCTTCATTAACATCTTCAACTTTGTCCTCAGAGCTTCATCCCAGAGGAATACTAAATTACGCTGTAAACTAATGAATGGAAACTTAAGTCACTTCCGCCCAGCCCACGATGCTTTTCCTCCTGTGGACTGCACCCTTCCAACTCATACAAAGTTTGGGGAATCACATTCCTATTCCACTCACTAGACTCCTGAGGTCAGCATCATGCAGAACAAACTTCCCTCAGCCCAACGAACAGGCCATAGGCTGACCCAGACACTGAACACATTTTGAGATCATGTAAGCCCCATTTTGGCATCTTAGGATAGCTTTGGATATATGCTTTAAACAGAAAGAACCAAAAAAAAATGGGGTGGTGGTGGTGGTGGATATCTTTTCACAAAGATCCTTCTGCAGTCACAGCCAAAGATGTTAATGCCCATCCAAGGTTCCATCTCTCAAGGGGACGGGCAGAGTTGGGGAAGCCCAACCCAGAGGTTCTGTCTGCATTAGAGGAAGCAGACGAGGCAGCTTTTGTGAACTAATGTGAACGGGATATGGTCAAATATCCTGCGGGCGCCAGCAATTGGGGGCGGAGGTGGGGGGAGTCACCAGGGGAAATCAAAATTCATTCCTGGCCAATATACCAGAGCCTGAGACACACACACACACACGTGCAAAAACTGTCGCAAGAGAGGCCTGACTACGCCTGTCTGCTTGGTAAATCCAAAGGAAAGCCTCGGAGTCTGCAAGGCAGAGAGGCAGAGGCAGAGAAGAAATATGAAATGGATTAGGGGCAGGTAGGATAACAGTGAATAACTTTCCCTCAAATCTTGCTTTTTGGTTTTCTCTGTGCCTGCAAACACTGCTTCAAAAGGTTTCCCCATAGGACAGAGTGGCCTCAAGATGAAATGATAATGATGGACCTCAAATGGTTCATAAAATCCTATACTTTTCATGTCAATTCCCAATCTCGAGCTTCATTGTGACTTTCAAACCTTCTCTACTCCGCTCAGACCCCTCCTCCCTCTCCTTTCCCCACTCCCTCGTTCTCAACAGACCATACTACCTCTTACTTCAGAGAGGAAACAGAGTGCGGAAGCTTGGGTCCCGTCTCAGCTATTAACGTCTACTTTCTCAGGGTCTTCCTCTGAGAAGGCAGGTGGCTATTCTAGAGATCCAGATGACTTTCCCAAATGCTCCCAGCTGGGCTTACCGCACCGCTCGGATCTGTTTTCACCCGCTGAGATCCATCTGAGACGGCATCCCACCCCTCCCCCTGCAGGCTGATCCAAGCTCCCCGAAGACCCTTTCCTGTCCCTTCCCTGCCCGGGGACCACCTTACCCGGATCCGTCCCGGGGGCGCAGGTGGCGGACTACGTGGCACCGTCCGCCTCGGTCTCCGGCTGTGTCTTCTCGTCCTCAGGCGGCTCGACATCACCATCTTCCCCGCTACGAGGGTAAGCCAGCAGGCGCATGGCTGGGGCGCAGGCGGCCTCCACCTGGCGCACCTGCTCTCGGCTCAGGCGCTCGCGCCAGGCGTGCACGGCCTCGCGGGCATCGCGCGCTGACAGGTGGAAGGGCCGGTCGGTGCCATAGGCCGCGCCGCGCGTCATGTTGAGCGCGAAGGCGTCCAGGGCTGCGAGCGCGCGGAGCCCGGCGAAGCGTTGCAGGCGGCGCAACTGAGCGCGCGGCTGCTGCACCAGGTCCTCGTAGCGTAGCCTCAGGTAGCGGCGCCGCAGCCAGGTGGGAGCGCCGCGCGCGAACAGCAAATCGCGCATCCAGGCTTCGCAGATCACCTCGAGTGCGCCAGTCAGGAAGAAGTCGGCACGCGGTGCGGCGGGCAGGGCGCGGGATGCTCCTCCAGGGCGAGCACCCACGCCGTGTGCCAGCAGCACGTGGTGGAAGCGGTCGCCCCTCTGGCGGGTGCGCAGCACCTGGATGCTCTCGCGCAGCAGCCCCTGCCGGGACTTGAGACGCGAGTTGTGAACAGCCCGCGGGTCGCGGAAAAGCTGCACCACCTTCAGATTGAGGCCTGGGTCGCGCAGAAGGGGCACCAGCACGCCCAGGTCGAGGAGGCGCACGTCCTTGATGACCACGACCGGATACTTGTGGCACTCGGCCTCCAGGGCTCGGAGTGCCACGGGTGGGCAGCTGCGCTCGCAGGCAGCGTCCTCGACGAGGCCGACCTCGGCGCGGGCCCGGGGTCCACCAGGGCACAGTGGCGGCGAGCAGATGACCTTGTTGGTCCGCCAGCGAAAGAGGGAGGCTGTGGTGAGATTGGCCGCGTCTGGGGGGCGCGCGGCAGGGTCACCGGGCGGCGCGTACAGCTGCAGGACTGAGAAGTCGCAGCGGAAGAGCGAGCGCAGCATGTCGCGGAGTGCGCCCTGCAGGCTCTCGGCGTCGCCCGGATACAGCGCCTGCCACAGATGCCACATGGGTTCGTACAAGTAGAAAACGTCCGGGTGCTGGTTAAAGAGCTCGCCCAGGAACGATGAGCCGGTGCGCCAGGTAGCATGCACGTAGATGTGCTGCTTTTCGCGAGACGCGGCCTCCCCGACAGCGCTGTTGAGGTTGCCCGGGGACTTGGGGGACTCGCCAGCGCCCTCCTCCGCGGCTGGCCGCGCCTCCGCGCCCTGCTCGCGCTCGCCCGCCGCCGCCGCCTCCAGGCTCCACACTCCCAGGCTGCGCTGCAGGCCCGGGCAGTGCCGGGCGTCCTTGTCCCCATCGCGGCCGCCGTCCAGGACCGAGGGGATGAGCAGAAGCACTAGGGTGTATAGCACCAACAGCAGCGCGAACTTGCAGTACTCCCGGCGCCGCCGCCGCCGGCCCTTCATCTTTCACTTAACCACTCCAGAGCGGGTGGAGCGCCCTTCCTCTCTCCTTTCTCGGAAATTCCGTCCCGAATCCACTCCTCCGGCCTCTTGAGACCCCTCTGCGCCGGGAGGAGCGGAGTAACCGGGGCCGTGCATCCACAAGGGAAACTCTGGAGGCGGTGGTGCTGTGTCCCTACCCTTTCCTGGCTCAGCCCTGGAGAGCCGCCTATTGGCCGGCTTGAAGCAGCCGGCCCCGCCTTCCACCCAGCAGCTTCTTCCCACCTCTCTCTCCCCGCTTGGGCTAGCTCTGTCAAATCTGGGGGGGTGGGGGGTTGCCCTGGGGTGGGGGACGCCAGCTGGGAGAGCATGGAGCCAGACCCCACCTTTCCCCAACCCCTCCTTAATGAAGTCAAGTCTTCAGGAATTGACTGCAGGCAAGGAAGGGGCTCGTGTGTACAGAATGTACCCAGTAACAGGACGTGGACCCCATCCGGAGAACTCCACTGCCTCTCCTGTTTTATGTCCCCTGCTTGGCCATCTCTGTCGTAAGCAGACCCTCCTCCACACTATTTAGAGTGGAGTCTCTGGTCACTATCTACATCTGGCGCCCCCGTCAGCCACGGGGTGACTGAGTGCTGGATGGAAGCACTTCTTTAGGATAAAGACGGAGGTTGCATAGTGCATCGTGGTCCAGAGGAATGGGAGGCCCTACTTGCACTCTCACGGAGTGTTTACTTGTTTAGGTATACCCTCTGTGAAAATGTGTTATGTTCCTAGAGCTTGCTCTAACTCATGTCCATCGAGTTGGTGATGCCATCCAACCATCTCATCCTCTGATATCCCTTGCTCCTTTTGCCTTCAATCTTGCCCAGCATTAGGGTCTTTTCCAGTGAATCAGTTCTTCACATCAGAGTATTGGAGTTTCAGCTTCAACATCAGTCCTTCCAATGAATAGGTTGATCATAGCTTTTCTTCCAAGGGGCAAGCATCTTTTAATTTCATGGCTGCAGTCACCATCTGCAGTGATTTTGGAGCCACCCAAAATAAAGTTTCTCACTGTTTCCATTGTTACCCTATCTATTTGCCATGAAGTGATGGGACCGGATGCCATGATCTTTGTTTTCTACATTTTGAGTTTTAAGCCAACTTTTTCACTCTCCTCTTTCACTTTCATTAAGAGGCTCTTTAGTTCTTTGCTTTCTGCCATAAGGGTGGTGTCATCTGTGTAGGTGAGGTATTTCATATTTCTCCTGGAAATCTTGATTCCAGCTTGTGCTTCATCCAGCCTGGCATTTAGCATGATATATTCTGCATATAAGTTAAACCAGCAAGGTGACAATATACAACCTTGACGTACTCCTTTCCCTATTTGGAACCAGTCTGTTGGTTCATGTCCGGTTCTAATTGTTGCTTCTTGATCTGCATACAGATTTTTCAGGAGACAGGTAAAGTTGTCTGGTATTCCCATCTCTTTCAGAATTTTCCAGAGTTTGTTTTGATCCACACAGTCAAAGGCTTTGGCGTAGTCAATAAAACAGAAATAGATGTTTTTCTGGAACTCTCTTGCTGTTTGGATAATCCAACAGATGTTGGCAATTTGATCTCCGGTTCCTCTGCCTTTTCTAAATCCAGCTTGAACATATGGAAGTTCATGGTTCATGTACTGCTGAAGCCTAGCTTGAAGAATTTTGAGCATTCCTTTGCTGGCATGTGAGATGAGTGCAATTGTGTGGCCGGTTGAACATTCTTTGGCATTGCCTTTCTTTGGAATTGGAAAGAAAACTGACCTTTTCCAGTCCTGTGGCCACTGCTGAGTTTTCCAAATTTGCTGGCATACTGAGTACAGCACTTCAATGGCATCATATTTTAGCATTTTAAATAGCTCAACTGGAATTCCATCACCTCCACTAGCTTTGTTCATAGTGATGCTTCCTAAGGCCCACTTGGCTTCACATTCCAGGATGTCTGGCTCTAGGTGAGTGATCACAATATCATAGTTATCTGGGTCACAAAGATCTTTTTTGTATAGTTCTTCTGTGTATTCTTGCCACCTCTTCTTAATATTCTTCTGTTTCTGTTAGGTCCATACCATTTCATACCATTAGATGGGGAAACAATGGAAACAATGAGAGACTATTTTGGGGGGCTCCAAAATCACTGTACATGGTGACTGCTGCCATGAAAGTAAGACACTTGCTCCTTGGAAGAAAAGTTATGACCAACCTAGATGGCATACTAAAAAGTAGAGACATTACTTTGCTGACAAAGGTCCAGATGCCAGGAGCCGGCATGAGGAACTCCGCCCATGGCAAAGGTCATGAGGAAGGAGGCTTGGCATACACAAAGGCGNTATGTATGGATGTGAGAGTTGGACTATAAAGAAAGCTGAACACTGAAGAATTGATGCTTTTGTACTGTGGTGTTGAAGAAGACTCTTGAGAGTCTCTTGGACTGCAAGGAGATCCAACCAGTCAATCTTAAAGGAAATCAGTTCTGAATATTCATTGGAAGGACTGATGGTGACGCTGAAACTCCAATACTCTGGCCACCTGATGTGAAGAACTGACTCATTGGAAAAGACCCTAATGCTGGGCAAGATTGAAGGCAGAAGGAGCAAGGGATGACAAAGTATGAGATGGTTGGATGGCATCACCAACTCGATGGACATGAATTAGAGCAAGCTCTGAGAGTTGGTGATGGACAGGGATGCCTGTCTTGCTGCAGTCCATGGGGCTGCAAATAGTCAGACCCAACTGAGCGACTGAACTGACTGACCAAAGATACTTGAAGAAAATGTGGTAAAAGGCTAGGTAATGTTGATGATTACTACAGATTATTTAGCCAGTATGTGTAATTTTTCTTTCAAATTTGGAATATTCATTTTAAAAAATTTCCAATTTTTTCTTAATATATATGTTTTTATTAAAGTATAGTTGATTGACAATGTTTCAGGAGCACAACAAAGTGATTCAGTTATATATATATATATATATATAAATAATATANAAAGGCTAGGTAATGTTGATGATTACTACAGATTATTTAGCCAGTATGTGTAATTTTTCTTTCAAATTTGGAATATTCATTTTAAAAAATTTCCAATTTTTTCTTAATATATATGTTTTTATTAAAGTATAGTTGATTGACAATGTTTCAGGAGCACAACAAAGTGATTCAGTTATATAAATGCACATATATTAGTTTTGAAATTATTTTCCATTATAGGTTATTATAACATATTGACTATAGTTCCCTGTGCTATACCTGAGTCTCCTGCATTGAACCTATGTTTCCTACATCTCAGGCATATTCTTTACAATCTGAGCCACGAGGGAAGCCTTAATATTCTAGTCTATCCCTATCGTTTATACTTGCATTTCCATCAGAAAATGTCTGTATGTAACAACATTATTTAAGGCTAAAAAATCACTTTTTTAAAAGTGTGAGACTCACAGAGCTATTGTTGTGGGTCCTAAGGGAAATGTTACGGCAATCTTGTATTTTATCCCCATCCCATCTTCAGAGGAGATGATTTCTCAGCTCCAAGTTTTAAAAATTTGGAACTTTTCATCAGAGGGCAGGCAGAAGAAGCAAAAAGAACCAAAGTCCCACAGCAGCTAAAAGAAAAACTACATTACAGAAAGTTCATTAGGATGAAAAAGCAGACAGTTATGTCCCAGACGAAGGGACAAGATAAAACCCCAGAAAAACAACTAAATGAAGTAGAGATAGGCAACCTTCCAGAAAAAGAATTCAGAATAATGATAGTGAAAATGATTCAAGATCTTGGGAAAACAAAGGAGAAGATGCAATAAATGTTTACCAAAGACCTATAAGAACTAAAGAACAAACAGATGAACATGCACTAAGGAATCAATAGCCGAATAACTGAGGCAGAAGAATAGATAAGTGACCTGAAAGACAATGGTTGAAATCACTGCCACAGAATAGGATATAGGAAAAATAATTAAAAGAAACAAAGACAACCTCAGAGACCTCTGGGACAACATAAATACACCAACATTCACATTACAGGGGTCTCAGAAGTAGAAGAGAGAGAAAAAGCACCTGAGAAAATACTTGAAGAGATAATAGCTGAAAAATTCCCTAACACGGGAAAGGAAACATTCAACCAAATCCAGGAAGCACAGAGTGTCTCAGATAGGATAAACCCGAGGAGGAACACATGGAGACACATAGTAATCAGACCTCAAAAATTAAAGACAGATAAAATATTAAAAGCAACAAGGGAAAAATGACAACATACAAGGGAACTTTCATCAGTCTATTAGCAGATTTCTCAACAGAAACCCTACAAGCCAGAAGGGGATGACACAATATATTTAAAGTGATGAAAGGGAAGAAACTACACCCAAGAATACTCTATCCAGCAGGACTCTTATTCAGGGAGAAATCAAAAGCTTTCCAGACAAGCAAAAGTTAAGAGAATTCAGCACCACCAAACCTGCTTTACAACAAATACTAAAGGAAATTCTCTAGGCAGGAAACATAAGGGAAAGAAATGACCTACAGAAAATAAACTCCAAACAATTAAGAAACAGTATTAAGATCATATATAAAAATAATTACCTTAAATGGAAATGGATTAAATGCACCAACGAAAAGACATAGACTGGCTGAGTGGATGAAAACATGTGCATGTATGCAATTCTACCTACCACATCACTCTGCTTGACCACCCCCCCCAAATATTGTTAGGTTAATCTTGTTCCCAATATGGCTTGAAATTGTAATTTCTTTTTTGTCTGGCTATTGATTGTGAAAACTATTCTTTTCTTGATTGTGAAAACTAATAAACATCTTTTACTATCATGATTATGTAACTATTACACACTTAATACCATTGTGTCATGATTGCTCAACAGACAAACAATAGAACTCTGTATCATCAAAACTACCATTTAATAGAAAAACCTGTATTCACTATTTAAAATCCAGATGCATATCACAATTATCTTGAAAGCTTTTTGAAAAATAAAAATGCCCAGGTATTACTGTTTGTCACCAGAGCTCCACATGTTTTGAGCAGCCATGTTTAAAAGCAACTGAACTATGTGATGGTCTTTTATCTTTTTTGTTTCACTCTTTCTAGTTCATATTCAGTGCTCCCATTGAATTTAATTTATATTTTTCAATTCCTCCATCTATCCTTTTTTGATCTTCTTTCTTTCAGAAAATTTATGAGGAAACACTGAACATAAACCACATTTTGGATGAGATGGACTTAACTGACATTTACAGATTATTTATTCTAATAGAATACACGGCACACATGGAACATTCCCCAGGATAGATACTACTATAGACTAACAACAGGCTTAATAAATTTTAGAGGATTAAAATCATATCAAGCATTTCTTTTGTCCATACTGGTATAAGACTTTTTTTGTCCTCACTGGTATAAAATTAGAAATAAATTGCAAGGAGAAAGCTAGAAAATTCACAGTTACAAATTCATATGTGGTGATTAAACAATATGCTACTAAATACTCAATAAATCAAAGGAAAAAATCAAAAGAGAACTTTAAAAAATATCTTTATAGAAATGAAAAAGGAAGCAAAACACTAAATTTCTGGATTACATCAAAAAGAATTCTATGAGAATAGCCGACAACAATAAATCCCACAATAATAAAAAGGGAAGATCAATAATATGCCTACCTTTATACCTTTCAAGAAAGTATACAAAGAAGAATGTACTCAGCCCAAAGTTGGTAGAAGCAAAATAGAAATAACTGAAATAAAAACGTGATAGAAAAAAAAGCAATACAATTTAGAGCTGTTTTTTGAAGGAATAAGTAAAAGAAACAAACATTTCACTAGATACTGAAAAGAAGAGTGAGGATTCAAATAAATAAAATTAGAAGTGAAGGAGAAGATATTATAGCTGATATAACACAAATAGAAGATCATGAGACTACCATGAACAATAATATGCCAACATGTGGACAACCTAGAAAAAATGAAAACATTCCTATCAATATATAATCCACCTAGACTGAATCATGAAGAAATAAAAAATCTGAACAGATTAATTACAAGTAAAGGACTTGAATCATTTGACTCAAACCCCCCAAAAGTAAATATGAAGAACCAGTTGGCTTCACTAGTGAACTCTACCAAAATTTTAGTGACGAATTAGTGTCCATTGGCAACCCACTCCAGTACTCTTGCCTGGAAAATCCCATGGACGGAGGAGCCTGGTAAGCTACAGTCCATGGGGTTGCAAAGAGTTGGACATGACTGAGTGACTTCACTCACTCACTCATTCTTAAAACCTCACAGATCAGAGAAAACTATCAAACTAATTTCACAGGTGACAATTACTGACATACTAAAGTGTGATAAGAACACTAAAAGTAATAGTTACAATCTAATATCTGTGATGAACATAGATGCAAAAATACTCAACAAAATATTAACAAATGGAATTTAACAATACATTAAATAGATCAGACAACATAATCAAGTGGGANTCACTCACTCATTCTTAAAACCTCACAGATCAGAGAAAACTATCAAACTAATTTCACAGGTGACAATTACTGACATACTAAAGTGTGATAAGAACACTAAAAGTAATAGTTACAATCTAATATCTGTGATGAACATAGATGCAAAAATACTCAACAAAATATTAACAAATGGAATTTAACAATACATTAAATAGATCAGACAACATAATCAAGTGGGATTCATTACAAGGATGGAATTATGCAGTTCAGTGAAGGTGATATATCACATTAACAAAATGAAGAATAAAAATCATGTGATCTTTTCTTGGCTTCAGATACGAAGCTGGAGTTGATTTAGCTTCTACTGTTTCTTCACCCTTTGGCAGTAAGGCATTATAGCACTATGCACAGATTTTAGGCACACACACACAAATCTTGGGTTTCCAGGTGGGGAAGTGGTAAAAAAATATGTATACTAATACAGGAGATACAAGACATGTCAGTTCAATCCCTGGGTTGGGAAAATCCTCTGGCGTAGGTAATGGCAACCCACTCCAGTATTCTTGCCTGGAAAATTCCCTGGATAGAGGAGCCCAGTGGGCTACAATCCACGGGGTTACAAAGAACTGGACACGACTGAGCACACAGTCAATAGATATACAAAAATATTTGACAGGACTCAACATCTAATTATAAAAAAAATCTCAACAAGCTAGGTATAAAGGAAACATACCTCAATAACATAAAGGTCATCTATGACAAGCCCACAACTAACATCATACTCACTGGTGAAAAGCTGAAAAATTTTCATCTAAGATTATGAAACATACTTTGTACTTTATGCAACATAGTACTGAATCTTGGCAGAGAAATGGCCAGCAAAAGAAATAAGCATCCATATTTAAATAAAGAAATAAAACTGTCTCTATCTACAGATAATATGCAATTGTGTTTACAAAAATCTATACTTCACAAAAAATGTTAGATTTAATATACCAATTTTGTAGCAGGATACAAAATCAATATACAAAAGTCAGTTGCATTTCTATGCACTAACAACACAATATCAGGAAGATAAATTAAGGAAATAATCACATTTCCAAGTAAATTCAATGGAATAAAATATCTAGGACTAAATTTAACCAAGGGGGTAAAATAATTTAAATTCTACATTATAAAGTAGTGATAAAATCAACTAAGGACAAAAAAATGTAATTAAATTCTGTGCTCATAGATTGGAAGAATTAGTAGTGTTGAAATAGTCACACTACCAAAACAGCTGTAGAGTAAAGGCAATTTCTATCAAAATGTCAGTGGCAGTTTTAACAGGAAGAGAAACAAAATTCTAAAATTTGTATGGAACCACAAAATATCTGTTAGTCAAAACAATCTTGAGAATGTTGAACAAAGTTGGAAGTATCACACATCCTAATTGAAAACTATATTACAAAGCTATAGTAATCAAAACAATATGTTATTGGCATGTAAATAGACACAATAGATCAATAGTACAGAATAGGTAGCTGAGAAACTCATGCACATATGGACAATTAATTTATAGCAAAGTAAGAAGGGATATACAATGTGGAAAGTATCAGTTCAGTTCAGTTCAGTCCCTCAGTCACGTCCGACTCTTTGCGAGCCCATAACCTGCAGCACACCAGGCCTTCCTGTCCATCACCAGCTCTTGGAGTTCACTCAAACTTACGTCCATAGAGTCGGTGATGCCATCCAACCATCTCATCCTCTGTCATCCCCTTCTCCTCCTGCCCACAATCCCTCCCAGCATCAGAGTCTTTTCCAATGAGTCAACTCTTCACATGAGGTGGCCAAAGTACTGGAGTTTCAGCTTTAGCATCATTCCTTCCAAAGAACACCCAGGANAATTTTGAGCATTACTTTACTAGCATGTGAGATGAGTGCAATTGTGCGGTAGTTGGGGCATTCTTTGGCATTGCCTTTCTTTGGGATTGGATAAAATCATTTTGACTTTATACTTTGCTGGGACCTATGACCTTTATAAACTGGGATTCCAGGTTTCTCTTAATGTTTGGGAAATGCTAAGCCATTATTTCTTTGATTGAGCTTTCTGCCTCTTTGACTCAGTCTTTTTTCACTTACTATATTGTATTACATAGATTGTTTCTCTTAATGCTATCCTATAGCTCATTGTAGGCTTTTGGCATTCATAGATTTTTTTTGCTCTGAGACTAAATAATTTCAAATAATCCCTCTTTTGCTTCACTGATTCTTTCTTATGGTTGATTAATTCTTCTGTTGATGTTCTCTTTTATATTGTTCATTACCTTTGTTATATTCTTCAGCTCCAAAATTTCTGTTTGGTTCTTTTCTGTAATTTCTACTTTTCTGTATAACTTCTCGTTTTGTTTATGTATTGGTTTCCTGATTTTATTGAATTGTTTTTCTGTGCTCTCCTGTAGGTCACAGGTTTTTATAACAACTATTTTCAGTTGTTAGTTGAGAAAACCAGACAGTAACATTTTTGTGATTGTCTACTGGAAATGGCGATGTACTCCAGTACTCTTGCCTGGAAAATCCCATGGGAGGAGGAGCCTTTTAGGTTACAGTCTATGGGATCACAGAGTCGGACACGACTGAGCGGCTTCACTTTCACTTTCACTGGAAAATTACTGCCTTTCTTCAGTTGTGTCATGTTTGCTTGATTTTCACATTTTTGAAGTCTTGTTGCTGTCCTTACATTTGAAGTAGCAGTAATCTCCTCTAGTTTTTACTAACTGACTTCATGAAAGAAATACTTTGCATCAATCCTGGTAAAGTTTTCTAAAACCTATTCTATGGGTATGTCTGCTCCACACATCTTGGTCCCACTTGGGGGGTTATTAAAATCACATGCCTTCTCTTCATTTTTCAAAGACAAGCCAGGTGCTGACAGTTCCCTTTTTACTTTCTCTAGCATGGTGCTAACTGTACACAGTCTGTGTGGTTTCCTTAGTTTTACAGAATTGGGCCAGCTTTTTGTCCATGGTCACTAGCCATCTGAAAGTCTCACATGTGCTGTCTCAGGGGTCAGCCACAGGGTATGTATACATGTGTTAAGAACATAGTGTTGGAAGTTCCTGTGGGCCAGTTAGGGGATTCTCAAGTAAGACACCCCTAGCAATTTTGGGGTGAACTAACTGGAGTTGCCCATGTCATGGATATTAGGCTTTATATGCCTTTAATTCCCACTGAGACCCTCAGCTTCTGTTCATTCAACCTTTCCCCAGTCTCATTCATGGAGCAAAACACAGTTTTGTTGATAGGGTGAAAAAGAAGTAGATCTTTTTGGCAACACACCTCATATCTGGTAAATCTGGTTGCTCTTTCACATGCTCCCACTTTCCCCTGAGGGAGAAACCACAGGTGAAAAGTTTTCTCTTGGTGTTTAGCTGTGTTGCCTTGGGAGGAAGAGTGATATCAGCAAAGTGAAACTGTACCTCTCATTGTCTTTAGTGAATTCAATCTCAGATATATTTTTTTCTAGTGGCATATTATAACATCTCCACTGTGCTCCTGGATTTCCACAAGGGCACACTTGTCTGTGTGTGATTGACAAAATCAGTGTTCTTTGGGGAGTAGATGCTACAAAATTTCTATTTTGCCAACTCTATGATAAAAAGAAGATAGGCTTTCTTGAGTATAGACCTTGTGTTTCTTAAATATTTCATAAATAACACATGACTAACCCATTTAAAATACATGATTGAATGGTTTTAAGTATATTCATGTATATGTTAAACTATGACCACAGTCAATTTAAAACATTTATTACCTCAAAAAAATTTTTTTTTTAAATGAGCTTCTTGGGAACAATGGTGGAGTAGAAGAAACTTGAGCACATATCCTTTCACAAGCACACCAAACTCACAACTGATTGTGGAACAACCATCATTTGAAAAGATTCAACCTACCAAAAAAGGTAGCTTACATCCAAAGACATAAAGAAGAAACCACAATGAGATAGTATGAGGGGTGCACTCAAAATTTAATCAAATATCATACTATCAAGATGGATGAGCCACAAACTGGAGAATAATTTTGTTGAAGAAGTTCTTCCACAGGAGAACATTACGTCAGGCTCCCCAGCCTGGAGATTTGGCATGGGGAGGAAGAGCCTCCAGAGCATTTGGATTTGAAGACCAGTGAGGCTTGATTGCAGGGGCTTCATAGGACTCAGGGAAACAGCCTTCACTCTTGGAGAATGCACACAAGTCTCATGTGCATCAGTACCAAAAAAAAAAAAAAAAAAAAATTCTAGAAGGCCA
>SJYA01003326.1:0-11172 GCA_006410615.1 Neotragus moschatus | reverse complement strand
TTGCACCTTCTATAAGTAGAAGGAGGAGAGAGAAAGGAATCAAAATGAATTTGAAGAAATCATGGCTGAAAACACCCCAAAACTGATGAAAGAAACAGATGTACAGATACAGGGTGCACAGAAAGTCCCATACACAAAGACATATAATTAAAATGGCAAAAGTTAAAGAGAAAATTCTAAAGGCAAGAAAAGGAAAAAAAGTCACATACAAGGGAATCTCCCATAAGGATGTCAGCTGATTTTTTAATGACAAGCATGCTACAAATAAAATCATCCAAACACAGGGATCAAACTAAAAGAAGAATAAAAGTCTGAGAAAAACTAAAAAACAACCAGAAAACAAGTAATAAAGTGGAAATCAGTAATACCTATCAATAATCACTCTAATGTGAATGTAATATATATTCCAAACAAATGACATAGGCTAGTTGCAATGATTCGGAGAAGGCAATGGCAACCCACTTCAGTGTTCTTGCCTGGAGAATCCTAGGGACGGGGGAGCCTGGTGGAACCCTCCGTCTATGGGGTCACACAGTGTCAGATACGACTGAAGTGATTTAGCAGCAGCAGCAGCAGTTGCAATGATTAAGAAGGACACATTGATATGCTACTTGTAAGAAATACACTTCAGAGCTAAAGACATACAAAGTAAGGAGATGAAACCAGAAATTTAATACAAGTGGAAATGGCAAAGAATCCTGGGGTAGAAAAACTCATATCAGACAAAATATACAGGAAGTCCCCTACATAGGACCCTTTAAGCTGCAAACTTTCAAAAATGTGAACGTGTGTTTGCATATCCAATCACATTAGTTAGTTCATGTGTTTGGCATACATTGTCACGTGTGTGCATCTTCTATAAGTAGCTGTGCTTTTGTGTACTGTGCAATACTGTACAGAGTACAGTATCTTTGTTTCAAGCCAAGGATGTCGAGAAGCAAGCATAAAAGCAGCAGTGATGTACCTGATACGGTACTACCCAGACATCTCTAGATCATTTTTTCAAGAAAGTAGATAGGATTGAATCCAGCAAGGAACCAGAACCTGTGCCATCAACGTCAGGCCTGAGTGAGACTGCAGCTTACCCTCTGTCTCTTATTGCTGATGATCCTTCAGCTCTACCATCTCCTACCTTCCCTCACTCTTCCAGAGAGTAACATTCTTGTTCACCCAATGCTAGCCTCTGTAGCTATATTGTACTGTAAGATTAAAAGGTTTTTTTTTATGCATTACTTGTGTGAAACGTATTATAAACCAATTACTGTACAGTTCTACATAGCAAATTGTGTTAGTTGAGTACCTAAGCTATCATTGTTAGACTTATGAACAAATTGGACTTAGAAACCTGCTGTTGGAAGGAAGCTAATTTGTATATAGGGGACTTCAGTTCAGTTCAGTCGCTCAGTCGTATTCAACTCTTCATGACCCCATGGACTGCAAGACATTAGGCTTCCCTGTCCATCATTAACTCCCAAAGCTTGATCAAACTCAAGTACATTGAGTCAGTGATGTCATCCAACCATCTCATCCTCTGTCATCCATCCCCATCTCCTCCTGCCCTCAATCTTTACCAGCATCAGGGTCTTTTCCAATCAGTCAGTTCTTTGCATCAAGTGGCCAAAGTATTGGAGTTTCAGTTCAGTGTCAGACCTTCCAATGAATATTCAGGGCTGATTTCCTTTAGTATGGACTGGTTGGATCTTCTTGCAGTCCAAGGGACTCTCAAGTCTTCTCCAATATCACAGTTCCAAATCATCAGTTCTTCTGTGCTCAGCTTTCTTTATCGTCCATCTTTCACATCCATACATGACTACTGGAAAAACCATAGCTTTGATTAGATGGACCTTTGTTGGCCAAGTAATGTCTCTGCTTTTTAATATGCTGTCTCAGTTGGCCATAGCTTTTCTTCCAAGGAGCAAGTTTAATTTCATGGCTGCATTCATCATCTGCAGTGATTTTGGAGCCCCCCAAAATAAAGCCTCCGTTTCCATTGTTTCGCCATCTGTTTGCCATGAAGTGATGGGACAGGATGCTATTATTTGTTTTCTGAATGTTGAATTTTAAGCCAACTTTTTTAGTCTCCTCTTTCACTTTCATCAAGAGGCTCTTTAGTTCTTTACTTTCTGCCATAAGGGTAGTGTCATCTGCATATCTGATGTTATTGTTATTTCTCCTGGTAATCTTGATTCCAGCTTAGGCTTCATCCAGCCCAGCTTTTCATATGATATACTCTGCATATAAGTGAAATAATCAGGGTGACAATATACAGCCTTGATGAACTCCTTTCCCAATTTGGAACCAGTCTGTTGTTCTATGTCCAGTTCTAATGGTTGCTTCTTGACCTGAATACTGATTTCTCAGTATTTCTTCAGTATTTCTCAGTAGGTCAGGTGGTCTGATATTCCCATATCTTGAAGAATTTTTCAGTTTGTTGTGATCCACACAGTCAAAGGCTTTGGCATAGCAAATAAAGCAGAAGTTGATATTTTTCTGGGACTTTCTTGGTTTTTCAATGATCCAGCAGATGTTGGCAATTTGATCTCTGGTTCCTCTGCCTTTTCTAAATCCAGTTTGAACATCTGGAAATTCACAATTCACATACTATTGAAGCCTGGCTTGGAGAATTTTGAACATTACTTTGCTAGCTTGTGAGATGAGTGCAATTATGTGGTAGATTGAACATTCTTTGACATTTCCTTTCTTTGGGATTGAGATGAAAAATTACCTTTCCAGTTCTGTGGGCACTGCTGAGTTTTCCAAATTTGCTGTCATACTGATTGCAGCACTTTCACAGTATCATCTTTTAAGATTTGAAACATCTCAACTGGAATTCTCTAACCTCCACTAACTTTGTTTGTAGTGATGCTTTCTAAGGCCCACTTGATTTCAAATTCCAGGATGTCTGGCTCTAGGTGAGTGATCACACCACTGTGCTTATCTGGATCATGAAGATCTTTTTTGTATAGTTCTTCTGTGTATTCTTGCCATGCCTTCTTAATATCTTCTGCTTCTGTTAGGTCCATACGATTTCTGTCTTTTATTGTACCCATTTTTGCATGAAATGTTCCCTTGGTATCTCTAATTTCCTTGAAGAGATCTCTAGTCTTTCCCACTCTTTTTTTCTTCTATTTATTTGCACTGATCACTGAAGAAGTCTTTCTTATCTCTCCATGTTATTCTTTGGAACTCTGCATTCAAATGGGTATATCTTTCCTATTATCCCTTGATATTAGCTTCTCTTCTTTTCTCAGGACTTCCTTTATGGCTCAATTGGTAAAGAATCTGCCTGCAATACAGGAAACTTGGATTCAGTCCCTGGGTTGGGAAGATCCTCTGGCTAAAGGAAAGGCTACCCACTCTAGTATTCTGGCCTGGAGAATTCCATGAACTGTATAGTCCATGGAGTTGCGAAGAGTTGGACATGACTGAGTGACTTTCACTTCACTTCACATCTCTTCTTTTCTCAGCTATTTGTAAGGTCTTCACAGACAACCATTTTGCCTTTTTGCATTTATTTTTCTTGGTGATGGTCTTTGATCACTGCCTCATGTACAGTGTCACGAACCTCCATCCATAGTTCTTCAAGCACTCAATCAGATCAAATCCGTTGAATATATTTGTCACTTCCACTATATAATCATAAAGGATATGATTTAGGTCATACCTGAATGATTTAGTGATATTCTGTACTTCCTTCAATTTAAGTCTGAATTTGGCAGTAAGGAGTTCATGATCTGAGCCACAGTCAGCTCTTGGTCTTGTTTTTGCTGACTGTACAGAACTTCTCCATCGTTGGCTACAAAAAATATCAATCTTTCAGTATTAACCATCTGGTGATGCCCATGTATAGAATCTTCACTTATGTTGCTGGAAAAGGGTGTTTGCTATGACCACTGTGTTCTCTTGGCAAAACTCTAGTGTTTGCCCTGCTGTTTTTGTACTCTAAGACCAAATTTGCCTATTACTCCAGGTATCTGTTGACTTCCTTCTTTTGCATTACAGTACCGTATGAAGGAAATGACAACTTTTTGGTGTATTAGTTCTAAAATGTCTTGTAAGTCTTCAGAGGACCATTCAACTTCAGCTTCTTCAGCATTACCGGTTAGGGCACAGACTTGGATTACTGTAATATTGAATGGTTTCCCTTGGAAATGAACCAAGACAATTTTGTCATTTTTGAGATTGCACCAAAGTACTGCATTCCAGACTCTTTTGTTGACTACAAATGCTACTCCATTTCTTCTAAGGGATTCTTGTCCACAGTAGTAGATATAATGGTCATCTGAGTTAAATTTGCCCATTCCAGTCCATTTTAATTCACTGGTTCCTAAAATGTCGATGTTCACACTTGTCATCTCCTGTTTGATCACTTCCAATTTACCTTGATTCATTGGCCTGACATTCCAGGTTCCTATACAATATTGTTCTTTATAGCATCAGGCTTTACTTCCATCACCAGTCACATTCACAACTGGACATTGTTTTCGCTTTGGCTCCATCTCTTCATTCTTTCTGGAGCTTTTCCTCCACTCTTCTCCAGTAGCATATTGGGCACCTACCAACCTGGGGAGTTCATCTTTCAGTGTCATATCTTTTTGTCTTCTCATACTGTTCATGGGGTTCTCAAGGCAAGAATACTGAAGTGGTTTGCCATTCCCTTCTCCAGTGGACCATGTTTTGTCAGAACTCTCCATCATGACCCATCTGTCTTGGGTGGCACTACATGGTATGGCTCTTAGTTTCATTGAGTTAGACATGAGATCAGTTTGATTTTTCTGTGATTGTGGTTTTCATTCTGTCTGCCCTCTGAAGTTTAAGGATAAGAGGCTTATGGAAGCTTCCTAATGGGAGGGACTGACTGTGGGGGAAACTGGGTCTTGTTCTGAATGGCAGGGCCATGCTCAGTAAATCTTTCATCCAATTTTCTGATGATGGATGGGGTTGTATTCCCTCCCTATTGCTTGACCTGAGACCAAATGGTGGAGGTAATGAAGATAATGGCAACGTCCTTCAAAAGGTCCCATGCACCCAGTGCTGCACTCCGTGTCCTTGACCCTGTAGCAGGCCACTGGTGATCGACGCCTCCACCAGACACTCCTGAAAACCACAGGGATGTCTTGGTCAGTCTCTTATAGTGTCACTGCTCCTTTCTCCTGGGTCCTGGTGTGAACAAAGTTTTGTTTGTGCCCTCCAAGAGTCTATTTCCCCAGTCCTGTGTAAGTTCTGTAATTGAATCCCATTGGATTCCAAAGTCAAATTCTTTGGTGGTTCTCAGTCCCTTTGCCAGATCCCCAAGGTTGGGAAATCTGTTTTGGGTCTTAGAACTTTCTTAAGAGTGCGAGAATTTATTTGGTATAATTGTTCTCAGTTGGTGGGTCGTCTGCTCGGCAGCTCTATGGTGGGGTTAATCGTGACCTCCTCCAAGATGGCTTATGCCACACACTGTGTCACCCAGGTCTGCTGCCCTGAGAACCACTGCCCCTGTGGCAGGCCACTGGTGACCCGTACTTCTGTAGGAGATACTCAAATACTCAAATGCAGGCCTGGCTCAGTTTCTATAGGGTCTCTGGATTCTGGTGCACATGAGGTTTTGTTTGAGCCTTCCAAGCATCTCTGATGGATATGCAGTTTGATTCTAAATGCAATTTCACCCCTCCTACCATCTTGCTGTGGCTTCTTCTTTGCCCTTGGATGTAGGGTATCTTTTTTGGTGGGAGCCAACATTTTCCTGTTGATGGTTGTTCAGCAGCGAGTTATAATTTTGGAGTTCATGCAGGAGAAGATGAGCGCACGTCCTTCCACTCTGCCATCTTGCGTGGGTCCAAGAGGGTCCATACACCTATATGTGATCAGATATATTTGCTCCCTGTTGTATCAGTGATGGTCAGTGGCAGCTCTGCCTCAGTATGAAGATTCACTACTTAAGTCCGTTGGGCTTTGAAGCAAGCATGCTGCATCTGCATTTGTGGGATAAATGATGTGGAGCTCCCCAATAGCTCTCCTGCTGAGCCAGCTGCAAGAAAAAAGTTTCCTTTTGAGCAAAGTAGCCATCTTTCTTGTGAACCTCTTTTCACTCTAGGCCCTGCCCTCTGTTCTGAGCCTGAGTTCAAAGTTTACCTCACAGAGAACTCAAAGCCAAAACTCAGATCCGTGTGAGGTTGTCTAATTATGGCATGTGGCCCTGGGGGAACAAACTCTTAGAAGATGAGGAGGGAGGTGAGGACAGCAGCGAAATGAATGGAAGTTGAAAATAAATGTGTATAGATGGTGGTTTCCATGGTTACCAGTGGAATATAGCATGTGTCCTTTGGAGAAGTTAAATCATCATCAGAATATGAAGGGGATTAAACTTTCAACAGCTATGGAAGGCAGAGGGTCAAGTTCTACACAGTTCCCTGCTGAACAGATAATCCCCTTCAGCCATGCCCTCTGTTGACAGACAGTGAAAATATTCTCAATAGGAGGGCTCAGGCCATCAGTCCCATTTTCTGTTCCCAGAGAGATCTTCCCTAGAGAAATGATTGGCCCCATGAGTTCTTTTCTTTGAGATCAAATTCCCCTGAGCTAGCCAGAGTGCACCAACGTTGCAGAGAATCTAGGCCTGGGCCAAGTCTTGTGATAGCCATGCAATCACTGAGTGTGGCTTGGGGTGTTCTTAGTAAGAAGAAAGGGAGAATGAATGAAAACTCTCTCACTCACATAATTTCTGAGCGGAAACTGGAGCTTATATAGCGAAGCCTGGGCATTCTCAGAAATTGTATGTTTGCTATATACTGAGGAGTAGATGCAGGGCATGGGGAAGGTTTCTGCAGTGCTGTAGTTGTCAAATTCACACAAAGCACAGCTAGCTGGTCCCCAGGAGTAAACTCAGAGTTTACCCTGGCCACACTCCCTCTTCTCTCAATTGAACCGGGGAAAAACACCTACATGAACTTTCAGTGTTCTTGCTATGCATCCTCTGACAGAGCACAGCAAATTGGAGTGAGAAACACAGGAAATAAGACTGTACTTTTTCCCTGTTGACACAACAGGAAGACTTTCATTCTTTTGCCAGGGTTCAGGAGTGACAGGACAAGAGTCATTCAGGTGGACTTGGATCCTCCCAGCCTATGCCTCATGTTGTTGTCCAGTCACTAAGTTCAGTCCAACTCTTTGTGACTCCATGAACTTCAGAACGCCAGACTTCCCTGTCCTTGACTATCTTCCAGAGATTTATCAAACTCAGGTTCATTGAGTCGGTGATATCATCCAACCATCTCATCCTATGTCATCACCTTCTCCTCCTGCCTGCTATCTTTCCCAACATTAAGGTCTTTTCCAATGAGTCTACTCTTTGCATCAGATGGCCAAGGTATTGGGGCTTCAGCATCAGTCTTTCCAATGAATATTCAGGATTCATTCCCTTTAGGATTGACTGGCTTGATCTCCTTGCTGTCCAAGGGACTTCCAAGAGACTTCTCTAGCACCACAACTTGAAAGCACCAATTCTTCTGCACTCAGCCTTCTTTATAGTCCAACTCTCACATCTGTAAATGACTACTGGAAAAACCATAGCTTTGAGTATATGGACCTTTGTTGCCAAAATGATGTCTCTGCTTTTTAAAGCACTGACTAGGTTTGTCATAGCTTTTCATTCAGGGAGGAAGAGTCTTTTAATTCATTGCTGCAGTCACCATCCACAGTGCTTTTGGTGCCGGAGAAAAGAGCATCTGTCACTGTTTCCACTTTTTCCCCTTCTATTTGCATGAAGTGTGCGATGGGACCAGATGCCATGATCTTAGTATTTTGAATGTTGAGTTTTAAGCCAGCTTTTCACTCTCCTCTTTCACCCTGATCAAGACTCTTTAGTTCCTGTTCACTTTCTGCCATCAGAGTGGGATCATCTGCATATCTGAAGTTGTTGATATTTCTTCTGGCAATCTTGATCACAGCTTGTGATTCATCTAGCCTGGCATTTTACATGACATACTCTGCATGTAAGTTAAATAAGCAGGGTGAAAATCCTTTCCTGACTTTGAAGAAATCCATTGTTCCATGTCTGGTTCTAATTGTTGCTTCTTGATCTGCATACAGGTTTCTAAGGAGGCAGGTAAGGTGGTCTGGTATCCCCATTTCTTTAAGAATTTTCCATAGTTTTTTTTTTTTTTAAATCCACAAATTTGAAGACTTTAACATAGTCAATGAAGCAGATGTTTTTTCTGGAATTCCCTTGCTTTTTATATGATTCACCAGATGTTGACAATGTGGTCTCTGGTTTCTCTGCCTTTTCTAAATCCAGCTTGTACATCCGGAATTTCTTGGTTCACCTACTGCTGAAGACTAGCTTGAAGGACTTTGAGCATTACCTTCCTAGTATATGAAATGAGAGCAACTGTATGGAGGTAAGAACATTCTTTGGCATTGCCTTTCTTTGGGACTAGAATGAAAAGCTTTTCCAGTCCTATGGCACTGCTGAGTTTTTCAAATTTGCTGGCATATTTACTGCAGCACTTTAACTACATCATCTATTGGGATTTTAAACAGCTCAGCTGGAATTCCATCACCTCCACTAGCTTTGTTCATAGCAATGTTTTCTAAGGCCCACTTGACTTCACACTCCAGGATATCTTGCTCTAAGAGAATGATCACACCATCGTGGTTATCTGAGTCACTAGGACCATTTCTGTCTAGTTCTTCTGTGTTTTCTTGCCACCTCTTCTTAATCACATCTGCTTCTGTTAGGTCCTTGCCATTTCTGTCCTTTATTGTGCCCATCTTCGCATGAAGTGTTCCTTTGGTATCTCTAATTTTCCTGAAGAGATCTCTAGTCTTTCCCATTCTATTGTTTTCCTCTATTTCTTTGCATCATGCACTTAAGAGGCCTTTCTTATCTCTCCTTGCTATTCTTTGGAACTCTGCATTCAGTTGGGTATAGCTTTCTCCTTGTCCTTTGCCTTTCACTTCTCTTTTTTCCCCCAGCTATTTTTAAGGTTTCCTCAGACAACCATTGTGCTTTCCTGCATTTCTTTCACTTTGGGATGGTTTTGGTCACTGCCTCCTATACAATGTTATGAACCTCCATCTATAGTTCTTCAGGCACTCTGTCCACCAGATCTACTACCTTGAATCTATCTGTCACCTCCACTGTATAATCATAAAGGATTTTATTTAGGTCATATCTGAATGATCTAGTGGTTTCCCTACTTTCTTCAATTTGATCTTGAACTTTGCAAGAAGGAGTACATGATCTGAGCCACAGTCAGCTCCCGGTCTTGTTTTTGCTGACACTATAGAGCTTCTCCATCTTCGGCAGCAAAGAATATAATCAATCTGAATTCGGTATTGACTATCTGCTGATGTCCTTGTGTAGAGTCATCTCTTGTGTTGTTGGAAGAGGGTGTTTGCTATGACCAGTGTGTTCTCTTGGCAAAATTCTGTTAGTCTTTGACCTGCTTCATTTTGTACTCCAAGTCCAAACTTACATGTTACTCAGTATCTCTTGACGTCCTACTTTTGCATTCTAATCCTCTAAGATTACAAGAACATCTTTTATGGTGTTAGTCCTCCAAGGTCTTGCATGTCTTCATAGAACTGTTTGATTATTTTCTTCTTTGGCATTAGTGGTTGGGGCATAGACTTGGATTACTGTGACACTGAATGGTTTGCCTTGGAAATGAACTGAGATTAATCTGTTGCTTTTGAGAATGCACCCAAATATTGTATTTCAGGCTATTTTGTTGACTATGAGGGTTACTCCATTTCTTCGAATGGAATCTTGCCCACAGTAGTAGATATAATGGTTGTCTCAGTTAAATTCACCCATTCCCATCCATTTTAGTTCACTGATTCCTAAACTGTCAGTGTTCACTCTTGCCATCTCCTGTTTGACCATGTCGAATTTGCCTTCATTCATGGAACTAATATTCCAAGTTCTTATGCAATATTGTTCTTTACAGCATTGTAATTTACTTTCACCACCAGACGCATCCACAACAGCATCGTTTCCACTTTGGCCAGCCTCTTCATTCTTTTTGGAGCAATTTATCTGCTTTTCCCCAGTAACATATTGGACACTTACTGACCTGGGGGGCTCATCATCGGGTGTCCTACATTCTTGACTTTTCAAACTTTTGATGAGGTTTCTGAAGCAAGAATACTGAAGTGGTTTGCCATTCCCTTCTCCAGTGGACCACATTTTGTCAGAACTCTCCACCACAACCCATTCATCTTAGGTTGATCCACACGGCATGGCTTATAGCTTCATTGAGTTACATCAGGCTGTGTTCCATGTGATCATTTCAGTTAGCTTTCTGTAACTATGGTTGGTGGGGAGCTCAAAAATTCACCTTCCTCCTGCAGGGAGAGAGACAACAGGTGTAGCTACACAGCCCACCTTCAGAAACCAGACTAGAAGTGTGTATCTCCATAAAACCTAGTTTTCAATGATATCTACCAAATGAGAGTGCCTGCTTGGATTCCCAGTGGTAAAAAACTTCCCTTGTGGCAGCCCTAGAGAGTTTCTCCTTTTGTTAGTGAGCAAGTTTCAGATTTCACACTTGTGTCTCATCATTGCATGCCTGGCGGTTAAGAGAGCACAGGCAGCAGGTCCAACAGCCTTTAAAGGATAAAGCTATTGTTCATGTTCAGCTCCTCCTGTACAAGGTCTCTGGGTGCTTGGGAAAGGAAGCCAGCCCAGTCCTGTGTGAGAACATAAGGCTATGGATTAATGTGTCTTGTGTGACTTCTGAACAGAAGATGTGAATATCCTCTTTACATTTGAAGTACTAGGAAGAGAGTACAATTTTCCCAGGATGAGCAACTGTAACAGTATTTTAAAAGTCAATTTATTTTTTAATTGAAGGATAATTGCTTTACAGAATTTTGTTGTTTTCTGCCAAACCTCAGCATGTATCAGCCATAGGTATACATATATCCCCTCCCTTTTGAATCCACCCCCCATGTCCCTCCCCATCCCACTCTGTCTAGATTGATACAGAGCCCCTGTTTGAGTTTCCTGAACCATACAGCAAATTCCCATTGGCTATCTATTTTACATATGGTAATGTAAGTTTCCATGTTACTCTTTCCAAACATCTCACCCTCTCCTCCCATCTCCCCATGTCCATAAGTCAATTCTCTGTCTGTTTCTCCATTGCTGCCCTGTAAACAAATTCTTCAGTACTATTTTTCCAG
>SJYA01003325.1:370864-388267 GCA_006410615.1 Neotragus moschatus | reverse complement strand
GAAGCCGAGGGAGGGGCAAAGAGCATACTGAAGTCTCACAAGCACTCAATGGCAGAGGCGGGGCCACCACTTGAGGATAGGTTCAAGTATGCTCAGGATAAATAGGGCTCACTTAGCCAAAGATTACCAAGAGGTCCGGGGGTACACATGGCAAATTATTTAGCTGGACTCAAACAGGACAGTATCTGAACACCAGGAGGAGTGGTGGGCAGGAACCTGGGCATGCTATAATTTAAAGAGCAGGCCAAGGAAGAGTTTGCTAGACCCTACAGTCCTTCAGGGCACAAACCAGCTCACTCTTACTATTGCAGCTTTAACACATAGTATGACACCTTGAACACAGTAGGTTCTCAAGAATTATTGATGGACAAAGAGGAATCCACAAAGAAGACTGGAAAAAAGGCACAGAAATGTGAAGAGAATCAGGATGGTGCAGTGTCTCAGTAGTTAAGAGAGCAGAGGGCTGCAAGAAGGAGGCAGAGGCAAACTGCCAAATGTAACAGAGGGTCAGATGAAAACAGGAACATGTTGCACGTGACAACGACTTCCAAGCTGCTGGGCTCCCAAATCGTGGTCTCTAGTTCACTGCTGACCATCTCTACCTTGACATCCATCCACAAATGGAACTTGTTCTGCCGTGTGCTGTGTCTCCAGATAAGTATAGTATCCTTCTTCCAATCCTTGGCCTTCCTTAATACTGACTGGTTACCAAACTAGAAACCTAGGAGTCATTCGGCACTTGGTGTACTCCCACTGAGACATGATTAATCAATCATTATACACTGGTGTTTACTCTGTCTCCTTAGAGCTCTCAAATCTTGATTCAATTCCTCTGTCCCTAACCTGGTCCAATCTACCTGTGCCTCTCACTGAAGAATTGGAAGAACTTCTTAGAGAAACTGGCCTACTCACACCTGCCCTTGCTCCTTCACAAGCTCTTAGCCAGAAACCACCTGGAGGGATTATTTTTTCAGTTTATAATGTTTATAATTAAACAATTTCTAATTTACACAGTCATGCCACACTACCATAACCAAGCCAGAGAACAGTTCCATAACTATCCCCCCCAAAGCTCTCTATGCTACCCCTTTGTAATCAAAGTTCCTGTCCCACACACATAACCCCTTGGCCACCACTGACCAGTTCTCCACCCCATAATTTTGCCATTTCCATGATGTCATAGGAATGAAGTCACAGAGTATGTAGCCTTTTCAAAGAGGCTTCTTTAACCCAGCATAATGCATTTGAAGTTCACTCATGTTATTATACATATCGATCATTTATTCTTTTTATGACTAAGTAATATTCCATTTAGAACTGGACATGGAACAATAGACTGGTTCCAAACAGGGAAGGGAGTACGTCAAGGTTGTATATTGTCATCCTGCTTATTTAACTTATATGCAGAGTACATCATGAGAAAAGCTGGGCTGGATGAAGCACAAGCTGGAATCAAGATTGCTGGGAGAAATATCAATAACCTCAGATATGGAGATGACACCACCTTTATGGCAGAAAGTGAAGAGGAACTAAAAAACCTCCTGATGAAAGTGAAAGAGGAGAGTGAAAAAGTTGGCTTAAAGCTCAACATTCAGAAAACTAAGATCATGGCATCTGGTCCCATCACTTCATGGCAAATAGATGGGGAAACTGTGGAAACAGTGGCTGACTTTATTATTTTTTTTCTTGGCATAAATAAGATTTATTAAAAAAAACAAGAAAGCTTCCCTGTTACTATAGACTTAATATTAACTCAAAAGAAAATGTCTTTTCAAACATTTAACACTGATTTGTTTGAAACAGAAATGCGTATTTGATTCAAATGATCACCTGTTAACTAAAGGCAAGGCATTATGTCCCCCAAATCACTGCAGATGGTGACTGCAGCCATGAAATTAAAAGATGCTTACTCCTTGGAAGAAAAGTTATGACCAACCTAGAAAGCACATTAAAAAGCAGAGACATTACTTTGCCAACAAAGATTCATCTAGTCAAGGCTGTGGTTTTTTTCAGGAGTCATGTATGGATGTGAGAGTTGGACTATAAAGAAAGCTGAGCACAGAAGAATTGATGGGAGGAGGCTCTTGAGAGTCCTTGGACTGCAAGGAGATCCAACCAGCCCATCCTAAAGGTGATCAGTCCTGGGTGTTTATTGGAAGGACCGATGTTGAAGCTGAAACTCCAAAACTTTGGCCACCTGATGCAAAGAGCTGACTCATTTGAAAAGACCCTGATGCTGGGAAAGATTGAGGGCAGGAGGAGAAGGGTATGACAGAGGATGAGATGGTTGGATGGCATCACCAGCTCAATGGACATGAGTTTGGGTAAACTCTGGGAGTTGGTGATGGACAGGGAGGCCTGGTGTGCTGCAGTCTGTGGGGTCGCAAAGAGTCAAACACGACTGAGTGACTGAACTGAACTGAACTGAGTATTCCATTTAATGGATGTGTCACAGTTTATTTGTCCATTCCCTAATTGAGAAGTATTTGAGTGTTTCTAGGTTTTGTGTGACAATTATGAATAAAGCTACTCTAAACATTGATGTACAGGTTTTTGTATGAACATGTTTTTTCATTTCACTTGGGTAAATACCTAGGAGTAGGACTGCTGGGTCATATGAGAAGTGTATGTTTAACTTAAAAAACTGCCAACGTGTTTTCCAAAGTGGCAGTACCATTTTTCAAATTAACACTGTATCAGGTTCTAGTAGTTTTACAGCCTGGAGAAGGCAATGGCACCCTACTCCAGTACTCTTGCCTGGAAAATCCCATGGACGGAGGAGCCTAGTAGGCTGCAGTCCATGGGGTCGCGAAGAGTCGGACACGACTGAGCGACTTCACTTTCACTTTTTACTTTCATGCATTAGAGAAGGAAATGGCAACCCACTCCAGTGTTCTTGCCTGGAGAATCCCAGGGATGGGGGGAGCCTGGTGGGCTGCCGTCTATGGGGTCGCACAGAGTCGGACACGACTGAAGCGACTTAGCAGTAGCAGTAGCAGCAGCAGTTTTACAGCCTCACCAATACTTGCTTTTATATATTGTATATATATAAAATATATTTTCTCTTTTTTATATGTTTTTGAATGACATTCATTCTAATAGATGTGTAGTGGTTCTCATTGTTGCTTTAATTTGCATTTCCAAACTAATGATGCTGAACATTGTTTCATGTACATATTTGTCTATATATATCTTCCACATATCTTATTTGATACATCCATATATCTTCTTTGATGATGTGTCTCTGTAAATCTTGTTTCCATATTTTTATTGAATAGTTTGCTGTTATTTTTGAGCTATAAGAGTTCTTGCTAAATTCTGGGTACAAGTCCTTTGTCAGACATGTGATTAACAAATATTTTCTCCCAATCTATGGCTTACATTTTCATTCTTTTTTATATTGTCTTTTGAGGAGGAAATGGTTTTAATTTATATAAAGTCCAATTGATTATTTTTTACTCTATGGATTATGTTTTTGATATTAGATCTGAAAACCTTTTGTCTAGCCTAATGTTATGCAGACTTTTTTCTCATGTTTTTATCTAGAACTTCTATAGCTTAAAAGTTTTCATTTAGGACTATGATCCATTTGAGCTTCCAGGGATCAAACATGCACTCCCTTCTCTGGAAGGCAACCGCTGGACCACTAGGAAAGTCCTTTGAGATATTATGTATAGATTTGAGGTAAATCAACATTTTTGCACATAGGGGTGCAATTGTACAAGCACCATTTGTTGAAAAAGCTATTGTTTCTCCACTGAACTTCCATTGCTGTTTTGTCACAAATCAATTGGCTATATTCATGCAGGTCAGTTTTTAACTTTTACAATCTTTTTTCATTGCTCTATGTATCTATATCCTGAACAATATCACACTGGTTTGTTTACTATAAATGTGTATTGTCTTAAAATCAGGTATTGTGAATCCTCCCACTTTGCTCTTTTCACAAATTTTTTTCTATTCTATTCCAAAAAGCTTTCCATATAAATTTTAGAATAAGTTTGTGGATATCTGCAAAAATCCTGTGATTTTTATGGGGACAGCATCCATATATCAATTTGTAAAGAGCTAACATTTTAACAATATTGAGTTTTCCAATTCATGAATTGGAAAACTTTCTATTTATTTAAATCTTATTTAATTTTTTCACAAGTATTTTTTAGTTTTTGGCATACATGTCCAGCACATAATTTTTTAGATTTATATCTAAACGTCCCATTATTTGGGGCTACTGCAAATGATGGCTCTTTTTTATGTTATGCTAAGTGATATAAGCCAGTCACAGAAGTAAAATACTGCATGATTCCATTTATGTGAAGTTTTTACAATAGTCAAGCTCAAATAAGCAGCGAGTAGAATGGTGGCTGTCAGGAGCTAGGAGAAGAGGAGATGGGGCATTTTTATTTGATGAGTATAAAGCTGCAATTACTCAAGATAAATATATTATAGTTTTGTTATACAATCTTGTGTCTAGAGTTAATAATACTGTGTGATATACTCAAAAAATTGTAAGAGGGTGGATGTCATGTTAAGTGTTCTTACCACACACCTAGGAAAAAAAAAACATAAAAAAAAACAATAATGAGGGAACACAAGGAAACTTTGGGAGGTTTTGGATATATCTGTTATTTTGATTCTGGTGGTGGTGTCGTGGGTGTGACTGTGTGTGCACGCTCAGTCCCTCAGTTGTCTCTGACTCTTTGTGACCCCATGGACAGTAGCCTGCCAGGCTCCTCTGTCCATGGGATTCTCTAGGCAAGAATACTGGAGTGGGCTGCCATGCCCTCCTCCAAGGGATCTTCCTGACCCAAGGATCGAACCTATGTCTTCTGCATCTCCTGCATTGGCAGGCAGATTCTTTATCACTAAGCCACCTGGCCCTATCATGTGTGTATGCTGCTGCTGCTGCTAAGTCACTTCAGTCATCTCTGACTCTGTGCGACCCCATAGACGGCAGCCCACCAGGCTCCGCCGTCCCTGTGATTCTCCAGGCAAGAACACTGGAGTGGGTTGCCATTTCCTTTTCCAATGTATGAAAGTGAAAAGAGAAAGTGAAGTTACTCAGTCGTGTCGACTCTTTGCGACCCCATGGACTGCAGCCTACCAGGCTCTTCTGCCCTTGGGATTTTCCAGGCAAGAGTACTGGAGTGGGTTGCCATTGCCTTCTCCTCATGTGTGTATACATATGCCCAAATTCATCAAATGGTACATGTTAGACATATGCAGGCAAAATCACACATGTAGATCAGTGGAACAGAATAAGGAGTCCAAGAATAAACCCATACACCTACAGTCAATCTATAACAAAGGAGGTAAGAATATACCATGGAGAAAAGATAGTCTCTTCAATAAGTGAAGCTGGGAAAGGTGGACAGTCTCATGTAAATCAATTAAGTTAGAACATACACTCACAGCGTATATCAAAATAAACTCAGAATGGCTTAAAGATCTGAATATGTCATGACACCGTAAACCTCATAGAAGAAAATGTAGGCAAAACATTCTCAGACATAAATTGTAACAATCTTTTCTTAGATCAGTCTCCCAAGGCAAAATAAATACAAGCAAAAATAAATGAATGGAACATAATCAAACTTAAAAGCTTTTGCACAGTAAAGGAAACCATAAACAAAATGAAAAGATAACCTATAGAATGGGAAAAAACATTGATAAATGATGCAAATGACAAGGGATTAATTTCCAAAATATACAAATGGTTCATACAACTCAGTAGAAAAAAAATCAAACAACCTTAAGTTTGTTTCCTATACCTGTGAGTCTGTGAACTTATTTACAAAATGAAAATAGACTCATAGACATAGAAAACAGACTTATGTTACCAAAGGGGATAACAGGGTAGCGGGGAGATAAATTAGGAGTTTGGGATTAATGTACACATTACTGTATATAAAATAGGTAAACAACAAGGATCTACTATATAGTGCAGGAAACTCGACTCAATATTCTGTAACAACTTACATGGAACATATAAAAGGATCCTCTCCACAGGAACCTGTAGATGGGATTGTGAAGCCTCATTGGGACAATACATCTCAGGGCTACTGACAAGGGGTGATCTGAAAGGAGGCATTGTGAATACAAACAAAGATTGCAGCTATTTTCCTGATATTGTGTCCAGTATACCCAGAATCGGAAATCATAGAATCCCAAAAAGAAACTAAAGGTCATTTTGTCATCTTTAAAAAAAAGGAATATGATTTTTCAGGTTACCTGTTTCCTATGACTTCTTGTTAGTTTGTGTCTTTCAGGGAATTTGTCCATTTTATCTAAGCTGTCAAATTTATGGGCATAGAGTTATCCATATTATTACCTAATCATCCTTTTAATGTCCAATAATATGGATAACTCTATATTATTACCTAGTCNGACTAGGTAATAATATAGAGTTATCCATATTATTGGACATTAAAAGGATGACTAGGTAATAATATAGAGTTATCCATATTATTGGACATTAAAAGGATGACTAGGTAATAATATAGAGTTATCCATATTATTGGACATTAAAAGGATGACTAGGTAATAATATAGAGTTATCCATATTATTGGACATTAAAAGGATGACTAGGTAATAATATAGAGTTATCCATATTATTGGACATTAAAAGGATGACTAGGTAATAATATAGAGTTATCCATATTATTGGACATTAAAAGGATGACTAGGTAATAATATAGAGTTATCCATATTATTGGACATTAAAAGGATGACTAGGTAATAATATAGAGTTATCCATATTATTGGACATTAAAAGGATGATTAGGTAATAATATGGATAACTCTATGCCCATAAATTTGACAGCTTAGATAAAATGGACAAATTCCCTGAAAGACACAAACTAACAAGAAGTCACAGGAAACAGGTAACCTGAAAAATCATATTCCTTTTTTTTTAAAGATGACAAAATGACCTTTAGTTTCTTTTTGGGATTCTATGATTTCCGATTCTGGGTATACTGAACACAATATCAGGAAAATAGCTGCAACCTTTGTTTGTATTCACAATGCCTCCTTTCAGATCAGCCCTTGTCAGTAGCCCTGAGATGTATTGTCATTGGTAATTTATGTTTTCTCTCTTTTGCTCAGTCCATCTGGCTAGAGCTTTAGCAATTTTATTGATTTTTATAAACAACAAGGTCTTGTTTTCATTGATTTTCTATTTTCAATTTTTGATTTCTACCTTTATCTCTTTCTGTTGTTGTTAATATTTATTTATCTATTCAGCTGTGCCAGATCTTAGTTGCAGCATGTGGGACCTCCAAACTTCGTTGTAGCATGAGGGTTCTTTAACTATGGCATGTGAACACTTCATTGCAGCATGTGGGTTCTAGTTCCCTGACCAGGGATTGAATCAAAGTCCTCTGCATTGGGAGCATGGAGTCTTAGCCATTGGACCCCAAGGAAGCCCTGATTTATGGATGGTTTAACAGAAATTTATTTCTCATCATTCTTAAAGCTGGAAAGTTCAAACTCATAGTGTCAGCAGATTTGGTTCATGGTGAGGGCCCCCTTCTTGGTTAGAAGACAAATGCCTTCTTACTGTATTCTTACATAGCAGACTGAACAAGCTTGTTACCCTCATCTTCTTATAAAGGCACAATTCCATTATGATGTCTTTACCCCATGACCTGATCCAAACTCAGTTACCTCCCAAAGGCCCTTCCTCCAAATCCATCACACTGGGGATTTAAGGTTTTAATATGTGAATTTTAGGGGGACACAAACATTCAATTCATAACATGAAGGAAGTGAATGTCTCTCAAATGGCAATATGAGGCTTCACTTGATGATGGAAATGTTCTGTATTTTAACTGTATCAATGACAAAATCATGGTTGTGACACTGTACTATAGTTCAAGAAGGAAGATGTTTCCATTGTGGAAAACTGGCTAGAGGGTTCATGAGATCTAGCTATATTATTTCCTACAACTACATGTGAATCTACAATGATCTAAAAATAAAAAGTTTAATTACAAATGTGTTTGCAGACTAGGCTCCCCTTTACTGCCTGCACCAAGGATGCAATTCCCATTCCCTGCCCCACCCTCGGTAGCCAACTGTTCCATCCCAAATATTCCTCACAAGTGACCTAGTCAGTGTGGGGTCATAGCCTCCAAACACTATTCTGTTCTTGGAGGTGTTGTCCATGACTTTTAGTGGAGTGAGTCTTTCTGTCCATTTGGAGGCCTTTAGCTGCTTATAGCACAGGGTGTTATGCTTAGTTGCTCAGTTGTGTCCGACTCTTTGTGATCCCACGGACTGTAGCCCACCAGGTTCCACTGTCCGTGTTATTTTCCAGGCAAGAATACTGGAGTGGGTAGCCATTCCCTTCTCCAGGGGATCTTCCCAACCCAGGGATTGAACCCAAGTCTCCCACTTTGCAGGCAGATTCTTTACTGTCTGCGCCACCAGGGAAGCCACACAGGGTAGGATGCACCAAACACCACTGTGTCATGGCCTAGAGGTGATTATTTGATGTATTTTTCTGCCTTTGGGAGTAGGGGCCAGTGACACATTTCACTAATATAGGTTACTGTAATCTATACCATGATGTGATATGACTACTGTCCAACGCCCTGCAAGCCCATGCAAAAACCCCAGGACATATCCCCTTGCCTGGGAGATAGTGTGAAGAAATTTGTCTGTAGTGCTCAGACCTCACCTCAATTTCTGGCTAACTGTAGGCCTTCTGGTCCAATCCCCAACCTCACAGAACCCCACCTTTGTCTGTCTCACACCCCTGCCTCTCCCCTTCTTCCCTCCTGACCATCAGAGAGCTTACAAAGACAGACACAAATCTTCAACAATAGGTTTTTATTTTTCTCATAACCATGAGTGTACCACATTGATGCCTAGTTTGGTCTTTAAGTAACTAGCAATTTCTCATGAGCTAGACTTTAAAGATTCTGCAGGGATTTCTGTGGTCTCCGCCACCACTCCCAAATTTTGCCTGCCCTCATCATCACCGGAAATGGTGGGTTTCTTCACAGTCTCTTGAGTTTTTTTTGGTTCAGTTTGGTTTTCAGCCTGTGTCTCATTCAGATGACAGGTGGTTAGTGCTGGCTCTCCAGCTTTCTTAGACTTAATTGAAGGAATGAGACCTTTCAGAAAGTGTCTCCTGCTCACATTCTCTTGACGGCATCTTTTCACTTGCATAATTCTCTTCTGGAAAGACAATACAATCAGCACAGAGGGGCCATGGTTTGGTGGGAGAGGGTGGGGGACAGACGAGAACAGGGGCTTTGAGAAAAGGACTGCAGGCTCAGGAGGGGAGTTCCAGGTAAGGCCAGGGTAAGACTCTTGTGGGAGTGTTAATGGGGAAGAGGATGAGGATTTTGAGTAGGGTCATCTCACCTTCACACTACCTCCAGGCCTGTACTCAGAGGGCATCCTCTTCCCTGCTTTGGTGTTTGAGGTCTGCTGTTCTACAGAAGTGGTAGGTGTCAATGATTTCCAGGTCTCCCTCTCCATATTTGTGTTCCCAATACTCCACCAGTCTTCCTGATCTGTCCATATATGCCCCTCCAGGAACAAGGAAGGGCCACACCCTTAAGCTTTGTTTGGTCACAAGGCTCTCTTCCAGCCAATGGTAGCCCTGGAGGGCTTAGACATCATAAAGCACCATCCTGACACATTCATGGAGGATGGGGGTAAGGCCAGATTGCTCTGGTGGGAGAAAGGGGTCATTTTTAACACTCTTAAATGGCTCTTGGAACTGACCTATCACTCTCCTCATCTCCCCATGTCAAGTCTGGTGGATTACATGGCAGGGAGAGTGTCTCCTCCAAACATTTCCCCAGAACCACCGTATTTAGTGGTACACTCTGGTTTCTCTTGCCCTTCAACCTTACCAAGGGTTTTTGGTATGTCTTACCTTCAATCCATCCAGGGTAATATGACCATATTTAAGTAAATTAAAATAAAAAAAAAGAGAAAAAGTCCACAGAACAGTTAAAACCCAAAGTAAAGGCAGAGGTTTATGACAAAAATAAAAAATGTGACAGGAAAAAGGAAAACAAAAAAAAGCTCAGAAGCTCAACAGGATTTCTTAGTACCAATAAAAATCACAACTACAATGGGGGGGGGGGGAGAAAATAAAACAAAAAAAAATCCAAAAANTACTCATGGTATAGATTCAGGAAGGAGCCAAGTAGAATTAATCCTTTACGTCGACACCTGTGAATTTAAGTCTCCTGTGAATCCTATGTGACAACCACACATACCAACATGATTTATTAGTATTATATCAATATTTTTAGTCCTGAGTTCAGTTCAGTCGCTCAGTCGTGTCCGACTTTTTGTGACTCCATTAATCACAGCATGCCAGGCCTCCCTGTCCATCACCAACTTCCAGAGTTTACTCAAACTCATATCCATTGAGTCCGTGATGCCATCCAGCTATCTCATCCTCTGTTGTCCCTTTCGCCTCCTGCCTGCAGTCCCTCCCAGCATCAGGGTCTTTTCCAATGAGTCAACTCTTTGCATGAGGTGGCCAAAGTACTGGAATTTCAGCTTCAGCATCAGTCCTTCCAGTGAACACCCAGGACTGATCTCCTTTAGAATGGACTGGTTGGATCTCCTTGCAGTCCAAGGGACTCTCAAGAGTCTTTTCCAACACCACAGCTCAAAAGCATCAATTCTTTGGTGCTTAGCTTTCTTCACAGTCCAACTCTCACATCCATACATGACCACTGGAAAAGCCATAGCCTTGACTAGACAGACCTTTGTTGGCAAAGTAACGTCTCTGCTTTTGAATATGCTATCTAGGTTGGTCATAACTTTCCTTCCAATGCGTAAGCGTCTTTTAATTTCATGGCTGCAATCACCATCTGCAGTGATTTTGGAGCCCCCAAAAATAAAGTCTGACACTGTTTCCCCATCTATTTGCCATGAAGTGATGGGACCAGATGCCATGATCTTCGTTTTCTCAATGTTGAGCTTTAAGCCAACTTTTTCAATCAAGAGACTTTTTAGTTCCTCTTCACTTTCTGCCATAAGGGTGGTTTCATCTGCATATCTGAAGTTATTGATATTTCTCCCAGCAATCTTGATTCCAGCTTGTGCTTCTTCCAGCCCAGCATTTCTCATGACGTACTCTGCATATAAGTTAAATAAGCAGGGAGACAATATACAGCCTTGATGTACTCCTTTTCCTATTTGGAACCAGTATGTTGTTTCATGTCCAGTTCTAACTGTTGCTTCTATAGACCGAGTCAAAAAGTAAGAATGTGTTTCCTGTCTAGAGAAGATCCTTTAGCATTTGTTGGAGAGCTGGTTTGGTGATGCTGAATTTTCTCAGCTTTTGCTTGTCTGTAAAGCTTTTGATTTCTCCTTCATATTTGAATGAGATCCTTGCTGCGCACAGTAATCTGGGCTGTAGGCTATTTTCTTCCATCACTTTAAGTATCTCCTGCCATTCCCTCCTGGCCTGAAGAGTTTCTACTGAAAGATCACTTGTTATCCTTATGGGAACCCCCTTGTGTGTTATTTGTTGTTTTTCCCTTGATGCTTTTAATGTGTGTTCTTTGTGTTTGATTTTTGTTAATTTGATTAATATGTGTCTTGGAGTGTTTTGCCTTGAGTTTATCCTGTTTGGGACTCTCTAGGTTTCTTAGACTTGGGTGACTATTTCCTTCCCCATTTTAGGGAAGTTTTCAACTATTATCTCAAGTATTTTCTCATGGTCTTTCTTTCTGTCTTCTTCTACTGGGACTACTATGATTCGAATGTTTGGTTGTTTACCATTGTCCCAGAGGTCTCTCAGGTTGTCCTCATTTCTTTTATTTATTTTTTTCTCTCTGTTTCATTTATTTCTACCATTCTATCTTCTACCTCACTTATCCTATTTTCTGCCCCTGTTATTCTACTGCTGTTTCCCTCCAGAGTGTTTTTGGAGCTTTTAATCCTTTTACATTTAAAGTAATTATTGATATATATGTTCCTATTACCATTATTATAATTGTTTGGAGTTGATTTTGTAGATCTGTTTTCTTCTGTGTATTTCTTGACTATTTAAGTCCCTTTAATGTTTGTTGTAAAGCTGGTTTGGTGGTACTGAATTCTCTTAACTTTCGCTTGTCTGAAAATCTTTTATTTCTCTATCAATTTTGAATGAGATCCTTGCTGGGTACAGTAATCTTGGTTGTACATTTTTCCCTTTCAGTACTTTAAATATATCCTGTCATTCCCCTCTGGCCTGCAATTTCTGCTTAAAGGTCAGCTGTGAAGCGTAGGTGTTTCCCTTGTATGTTACTTACTGCTTCTCCCTTGCTGCTTTCAATATACTTTCTTTGTATTTAGCCTTTGTTAGTTGGATTAATAAGTGTCTTGGCATGTTTCTCCTTGGATTTATCCTTTACCGGACTCTTTGTGCCTCCTGAACTTGATTGGCTATTTACTTTTCCATGTTGGGGACATTTTCAACTATATTCTCTTCAAAAAATTTCTCATATCTTTTCTTCTCCTAGGACCCCTATAATTAGAATGTTGGTGCATTTGATATGGTCCCAGGGATCTCTGAGACTTTCCTCAGCTCTTTTTGTTCTTTTTACTTTATTCTTCTCTTCACAAGTTGTTTCTACAGTTTGATCTTCCAGCTTACTGATCCGTTCTTCTCCTTCTGATAATCTGTTATCGATTCTTTCTAGAGTATTTTTAATTTCTGTATTTGTGTTGTTTGTCTCTGAATGCTTATTCTTTAATTCTTCTAGGTCTTGTTAACTGATTCTTGTATTTTCTCCATTTTGTATTCAAGGTTTTTGATCATCTTTACAAACATTATTCTGAATTCTTTTTCAGGTAATTTTCCTGTTTCCTCTTTAATTATTTGGACTTCTGTTTTTCTAGTTTGTTCCTTCACTTGTGAAGTTTTTTTCAGCCTTTTCACCTTTTTTTAAAGTTATTGTGTTTGATGTCTTCTTTTTTGCAGGGTTCAAGGAAAGTTGAATTCTTTCTTTAACAAAAGTTGAATTTTTTCTGCCTCTTGGTATCTGCCCTCCTAAGGTTGGTCCAGTGGTTTGTGTGAACTTCATATAGGGTGAGATTTGTGCTGAATTTTTTTTTGTTTGTTTGTTTGCTTTTCTTCTGATGGCCAAGGCTGAGTGAGGTGGTACTTATATCTGATGATGATTTGGTTTGTATTTCTGGTTTTTTTGTTGTTTAGATGAGGTGTCCTGCACAGGGTGCTACTGGTGGTTGTTTGATGTCAGGTCTTGTATTTAAGTGGTTTCCCTTGTGTGAGTTCTCACTATTTGATACACCCTAAGGTTGGTTCTCTTGTAGCCTAGTGTCTTGGAGTCAGTGCTCACACCCCACAGTTGGAGTTGGAACTCTGGTTGGAACTCTTGTCAGGAATGAAGATTCCACAAATGGTTTGTTATGGCATTAAAGGAGATTAAAACAAATATTCAAATATGAGAAACCCAAGATGAACTCCGGATAAATGCCAGTTACAAAATCAGGCAAAGAATAATTAAGATAATGGAATATACACATATACATATACACCCATGACCACAGTGAAAACAATCAAACAAAATAAAGTACAGTAGATTGATCCAGCGAGAAAAGGAAATAAAAAATTATATTTATCTGTTAATGAAATTAAGCACACAGTGGAAAACAAAACAAAAGCAAAATGCCAAGTGGGGAATAAAGCAATGAAAAAAAAAAACCAACAAATATGTTGAGGGGAAAGGAAAGAAAAGAAAGAAAGAATAGACATGCAAAGTTAGACAGAGGTAGATAAAGAAGATTTATATATATTAAAGATTAACTGCAAGGAAAAAGGAAAAAAGAACAGTAGGAAAGTAAATAAAGGAATAAATTTTGAAAAATTATTATTCTCCAACCAAAAGACACAGACTGGCTGAATGGATACAATGAGAAGACCCACATATATGCTGTCTACAAGAAACCCACTTCAGATCTAAAGACATATATAGACTGAAAGTCGGAGGATGGAAAAATATATTCCATGCAAATGGGAAGCAAAAGAAAGCTGGAGTATCAATCCTCATATCAGNTGTTGCTTCTATAGACCGAGTCAAAAAGTAAGAATGTGTTTCCTGTCTAGAGAAGATCCTTTAGCATTTGTTGGAGAGCTGGTTTGGTGATGCTGAATTTTCTCAGCTTTTGCTTGTCTGTAAAGCTTTTGATTTCTCCTTCATATTTGAATGAGATCCTTGCTGCGCACAGTAATCTGGGCTGTAGGCTATTTTCTTCCATCACTTTAAGTATCTCCTGCCATTCCCTCCTGGCCTGAAGAGTTTCTACTGAAAGATCACTTGTTATCCTTATGGGAACCCCCTTGTGTGTTATTTGTTGTTTTTCCCTTGATGCTTTTAATGTGTGTTCTTTGTGTTTGATTTTTGTTAATTTGATTAATATGTGTCTTGGAGTGTTTTGCCTTGAGTTTATCCTGTTTGGGACTCTCTAGGTTTCTTAGACTTGGGTGACTATTTCCTTCCCCATTTTAGGGAAGTTTTCAACTATTATCTCAAGTATTTTCTCATGGTCTTTCTTTCTGTCTTCTTCTACTGGGACTACTATGATTCGAATGTTTGGTTGTTTACCATTGTCCCAGAGGTCTCTCAGGTTGTCCTCATTTCTTTTATTTATTTTTTTCTCTCTGTTTCATTTATTTCTACCATTCTATCTTCTACCTCACTTATCCTATTTTCTGCCCCTGTTATTCTACTGCTGTTTCCCTCCAGAGTGTTTTTGGAGCTTTTAATCCTTTTACATTTAAAGTAATTATTGATATATATGTTCCTATTACCATTATTATAATTGTTTGGAGTTGATTTTGTAGATCTGTTTTCTTCTGTGTATTTCTTGACTATTTAAGTCCCTTTAATGTTTGTTGTAAAGCTGGTTTGGTGGTACTGAATTCTCTTAACTTTCGCTTGTCTGAAAATCTTTTATTTCTCTATCAATTTTGAATGAGATCCTTGCTGGGTACAGTAATCTTGGTTGTACATTTTTCCCTTTCAGTACTTTAAATATATCCTGTCATTCCCCTCTGGCCTGCAATTTCTGCTTAAAGGTCAGCTGTGAAGCGTAGGTGTTTCCCTTGTATGTTACTTACTGCTTCTCCCTTGCTGCTTTCAATATACTTTCTTTGTATTTAGCCTTTGTTAGTTGGATTAATAAGTGTCTTGGCATGTTTCTCCTTGGATTTATCCTTTACCGGACTCTTTGTGCCTCCTGAACTTGATTGGCTATTTACTTTTCCATGTTGGGGACATTTTCAACTATATTCTCTTCAAAAAATTTCTCATATCTTTTCTTCTCCTAGGACCCCTATAATTAGAATGTTGGTGCATTTGATATGGTCCCAGGGATCTCTGAGACTTTCCTCAGCTCTTTTTGTTCTTTTTACTTTATTCTTCTCTTCACAAGTTGTTTCTACAGTTTGATCTTCCAGCTTACTGATCCGTTCTTCTCCTTCTGATAATCTGTTATCGATTCTTTCTAGAGTATTTTTAATTTCTGTATTTGTGTTGTTTGTCTCTGAATGCTTATTCTTTAATTCTTCTAGGTCTTGTTAACTGATTCTTGTATTTTCTCCATTTTGTATTCAAGGTTTTTGATCATCTTTACAAACATTATTCTGAATTCTTTTTCAGGTAATTTTCCTGTTTCCTCTTTAATTATTTGGACTTCTGTTTTTCTAGTTTGTTCCTTCACTTGTGAAGTTTTTTTCAGCCTTTTCACCTTTTTTTAAAGTTATTGTGTTTGATGTCTTCTTTTTTGCAGGGTTCAAGGAAAGTTGAATTCTTTCTTTAACAAAAGTTGAATTTTTTCTGCCTCTTGGTATCTGCCCTCCTAAGGTTGGTCCAGTGGTTTGTGTGAACTTCATATAGGGTGAGATTTGTGCTGAATTTTTTTTTGTTTGTTTGTTTGCTTTTCTTCTGATGGCCAAGGCTGAGTGAGGTGGTACTTATATCTGATGATGATTTGGTTTGTATTTCTGGTTTTTTTGTTGTTTAGATGAGGTGTCCTGCACAGGGTGCTACTGGTGGTTGTTTGATGTCAGGTCTTGTATTTAAGTGGTTTCCCTTGTGTGAGTTCTCACTATTTGATACACCCTAAGGTTGGTTCTCTTGTAGCCTAGTGTCTTGGAGTCAGTGCTCACACCCCACAGTTGGAGTTGGAACTCTGGTTGGAACTCTTGTCAGGAATGAAGATTCCACAAATGGTTTGTTATGGCATTAAAGGAGATTAAAACAAATATTCAAATATGAGAAACCCAAGATGAACTCCGGATAAATGCCAGTTACAAAATCAGGCAAAGAATAATTAAGATAATGGAATATACACATATACATATACACCCATGACCACAGTGAAAACAATCAAACAAAATAAAGTACAGTAGATTGATCCAGCGAGAAAAGGAAATAAAAAATTATATTTATCTGTTAATGAAATTAAGCACACAGTGGAAAACAAAACAAAAGCAAAATGCCAAGTGGGGAATAAAGCAATGAAAAAAAAAAACCAACAAATATGTTGAGGGGAAAGGAAAGAAAAGAAAGAAAGAATAGACATGCAAAGTTAGACAGAGGTAGATAAAGAAGATTTATATATATTAAAGATTAACTGCAAGGAAAAAGGAAAAAAGAACAGTAGGAAAGTAAATAAAGGAATAAATTTTGAAAAATTATTATTCTCCAACCAAAAGACACAGACTGGCTGAATGGATACAATGAGAAGACCCACATATATGCTGTCTACAAGAAACCCACTTCAGATCTAAAGACATATATAGACTGAAAGTCGGAGGATGGAAAAATATATTCCATGCAAATGGGAAGCAAAAGAAAGCTGGAGTATCAATCCTCATATCAGACAAAATAGTCTTTACATTAAAGAAGATTACAAGAGATAAGGAAGGACACTATGTAATGATCAAGAGATCAATCCAGAGGAAGACAGTTCAGTTCAGTTCAGTCACTCAGTCATTTCCGACTCTTTGCGACCCCATGAATCGCAGCACACCAGGCCTCCCTGTCCATCACCAACTCCTGGAGTTCACTCAGACTCACACTCATCGAGTCAGTGATGCCATCCAGCCATCTCAACCACTGTCGTCCCCTTCTCCTCCTGCCCCCAATCCCTCCCAGCATCAGAGTCTTTTCCAGTGATTCAACTCTTTGCATGAGGTGGCCAAAGTACTGGAGCTTCAGCTTTAGCATCAGTCCTTCCAAAGAAATCCCAGGGCTGATCTCCTTCAGAATGGACTGGTTGGATTTCCTTGCAGGCCAAGGGACTCTCAAGAGTCTTCTCCAACACCACAGTTCAAAAGCATCAATTCTTCGGCGCTCAGCCTTCTTCACAGTCCAACTCTCACATCCATACATGACTACTGGAAAAAC
>SJYA01003325.1:354604-367149 GCA_006410615.1 Neotragus moschatus | reverse complement strand
ACACCATACACAAAGATTAACTCAAAATGGATTAAAGACCTAAATGTAAGACAGAAATTATAAAACTTTTAGAGGAAAACATAGGCAGAACACTAAATGACATAAATCAAAGCAAGGTCCTCTATGACCCACCTCCTAGAGTCATGGAAATAAAAATGAAAGTAAACAAGTAGGACCTGATTAAACTTAAAAGCTTTTGCACAGCAAAGGAAATTATAAAGAAGGTGAAAAGACAACCCTCAGAATGGGAAAAACAGTAGCAAATGAAACAACTGACAAAGGATTAATTTCCAAAATATACAAGCAGCTCATACAACTCAATACCAGAAAACAAACAATCCAATCAAAAAGTGGGACAAAGACATAAATAGACATATCTCCTAAGAAGACATACAGATAGGTAACAAGCACATGAAAAGATGCTCAACATCACTCATTATTAGAGAAATGCAAATCAAAACCACAATGAGTTATCACCCCACACCAATCAGAAGTGCACTCCTTAAAAGTCAAGAAACAATAAATGCTGGACAGAGTGTAAATTGATACAGCCATTATGGAAGATGGTATGGAGAGTCCTCAAAAAAACTAGGTATAAAACCACCATATGACCCAGCAATCTGCCTCCTAATCATATACCCTGAGGAAACCAAAATTGAAAGAGTTGCAAATATCCCATTATTATTTGCAGCACTATTTACAGTAGCTAGAACATAGAAGGAACCTAGATGTCCATCCACAGATGAATGGATAAAGAAGTTGTGGTATATATACACAATGGAATATTACTCAGAAATAAAAAGAAACACATTTGAGTCCGTTCTAATGAGGTGGATGAAACTAGAACCTATTATACAGAGTGAACTGAGTCAGAAAGAGAAAGATAAATGCCATATTCTAACACATATGTATGGAATTTTGAAAAAATGGTACTGAAAATATTATTTACAGGGCAACAGTGGAGAAACAGACATAGAGAATAGACTTATGGAGAGGGAAAGAGAGGGTGAGATGTATGGAAAGAGTAACATGGAAACTTACATTACCATATGTTAAATAGATAGTCAAGGGGAATTTGCTGTATGGCTCTGGAAACTCAAACAGGGGCTCTAGAGGGGTGGGATGGAGAGGGAGATAGGGAGGAATTTCAAAAGGGAGAGGATATATCTATACCTATAGCTGTTTCATGTTCAGGTTTGATGGAAAAGAGCAAAATTCTGAAAAACATTTATTCTTCAATAAAAAATAAATTAATTTTAAAAATCAAAACTTTAAATACATTGCATAAAATTTTTAATAGTAAATTTATAAACCCTTTGTAGAGCTGAACATGCTGACAAAAATTTCTGAAATAGCCATTCAGGTGGCAGCAGTGCAGGAATAGTAATTCAGAGAATTTTAAGATAACTTTTTACTCTGCCTAATGAATGTAGGACTTTTGCAGGCAGACAGGTTGGGTGGGTCACAGACCCACACATGACACGAGGTGCAGATGCCAGGAGGTGAGCATATGCCAGGTGCATGAAAGGAAGTACCAGAATGAGGGCCTAGGCAGGTACAAACCCAGAACATCTGTAGTCCAGCCCCAAGTCACATAGTGAGGGCTCAGCCTAGAGCCGGCTCAGGGAGCCAGGGTTGAGGCCTGGCTCAGGGCCCTTGGAGGGCTCCACTAGGGACTGCCAATTGCTTTGGGCTTCCTTGAGCAGCTGCTGGAACTCAAAGTGTGTCTACAAGTTAGATTCAAGCACTCTGGAGGTGGTCAGGGAGGTGCTCATTTCTCTCTTCCACGTGGTCCAGAGAGGTGTTGACCTGGTCCAACATGGGGTTGGTGGCTGCCCATACTCCTCCTTGGGTGAATCCGTGGACTTTTCCTTCCATGTGCACATCCACAGGCATGCCCTGTTCCACATGGCCACCAACCTTAGCAGGCTCGTACATGTGCAAGGCTCACATGGCCTTGTAGCGAAGTGGTGCAGGTTGGGCACACAGACGGCCTGAGGCAGGGAGGGCGGAGGGAAGTCATTAAAATCTTGTGCTCATTGACATCATCCTCTTGGGGAAAAGAAAGCAAGACTGTCACAGTCTGTCCTGGTTGAAGATGTGCCCACTGGCTGGTGGGCTCGGGTCTCCCCGGATTTTTCATAAAGATCATATAGGCTGTGTGTGTCAGCAACTCACATCTTGTGATCAGCCTCTAGCGATCCCCAAAGCTGCAATGTGTGACTTCTGCCCAAAGGGTTCCTCAGTATGTGAAAGTTGAAGAAGGTCTTCTATACTGTTATTACAGCTGGAATTTCATTCTTTGTCCCAGTGTTATGATGTACTCCTGTTAAAGAATAACTTATCCATTAGAATGTGAGCGACCCAACTTAAGTATGCAAGTCTGAATCAGCAGGCAGGAGAGAAACATGCTGAGATTTGGATTTTCAAGGAGATGGAACTACTTCTCACTTGTACTCCAAATACAGGATCAGAGGGTATCGATTAACCAATTAATCATTGGCCCCCTTTTGTTTTATAGGAGTCCAAGGGATTTTGGACTTGGTACAGAATTGAGAGGAGTGAGCATAATTTTTTCCATTTAGTGAGGGCTTTTTATGGGCCAGGCTGTATGTATCTCCTTCATAACTGTTGATGTATGGATAAACATGATGATACAAGGGCACCTTTGCAAAACCCTGGATATCCTGACACTGAGAAGTAGGGTCTCAGTGCACAGGCACATTCACGAAGCAGTACACATAATTCCTGGAGCAGGTGTGCACCTTTAGAACTGTCATTTTGTTGGAGGTAAGAGATCTCGTAAATCGCTATGGCTCACCTGCCCCTTCCACACAAACACAAGCATACAGAGAGCAGTGGGTCCGTGCCTTCTACTCTCCTCTTTCCTTGAATGTGGTCTCACTTTAGAGAGAAATGAATGGGTGACAGGAAGCTTATAGCAAAAAAGGATGAGTAAGGACTTGCCCATTCTGGGTTCCTTTCCTACATTTTGTTCTGATTCTTTTCCCCACCCCAGAGATGCCTTGAAAGGCTTGGAGTACCTTTTTCCCATGACTTTGGGACTGACTGGTGCTCATCTCATGACATTCTGGATGGATCTCAAGGCATGAAGGGATTCTGTTGAGGCTTGGAGGAATGGTGCACTCAGATTAGAAAGCTGTATCTTAGAAGCCCATAGGGCCCAAGTCTCATCCAGACAGAGGCATGCAGGCTAGTCTGTGCCTTGATTCCAGTGCTGGTGTCCTCTCAACCTTCCTCCTGCCTCCCCATTCTTCTTTCTGTCTCTGTATCCCTCCAGTGATATATCTTTGCATCTCTCTGTATCACAGGGACACGGGCTACAACATCCTGATCTCCACCCACAGTGGCACCAACATGTAGGTCTGGTTCCTTCTGTGGGTGATCTGAGTTCCTCTTCTGATTTGCACAAGTGATGTGGGACAACTTAGGGCAGCCATTACTGTTCCAGGTGTAGATCTACCTTTGGTGACTGAACCGAGTCTCAGAAGATGACCCACGACTATTTGCATACCTTGGTCTGGCCCTATATTTAGGCAGCATGGAGCCCACTTCATGAGGGGAAAAAGGAGGGTGGCAACTCTGACACTAAGGATCCACAGTTACGCTGAACTTCACAGGTTAAGGTCACAGTCCTAAGCCAGAATTCCATCACTACAGAAACCAGACACATCTCTGGGTTTATCAGGACACCCTCACACTGACGAACTTATAGATGAGCCAAGTTCTTGATCAGGCAATCCACAGAGGATAGTTACAGAAGTGCAGTGAATATCCAGTATAATTTTCATTCCAACATTATTCAGTCTGCCCCTAGATACTATTCAAACACATTCAAGCCAAAGAAATTAAGACTTGCTTTTTCCCTATAAGATGTTACAATGATGGTTAGAAAGCCTAACATTCAGAATTCAGGGAAACAGATTCTTTCTTTCCATTCATGAGTGGACTGAGCTTTGGAGACATCTTCATAGAAGGTTTGCACATATCATATAAAGTTGAGAATTTGAATGACCTTTTGTCAGTGTGTGTGTGTGTGTGTGCCTGTGCATGTGGAAGCCCTGATGCAGACTATTTCAATTTGGACACTCAGTGCCTTGGCAGAAGGATGAGCATCCAAGATTTGGGCAGGAAGGCAAGTTGTGTTGGTCACAGGCCCACACTTGACCCCAGGAAGGGATACCAGGTGGTGCGGGGTTCCAGGCCCTCTAAAGGGAAGTACCAGAAACGTGGCCTAGGCAGGAAGATCCCCAAGGACATCTGGAGGCCAGCCCTCAGCCAGGTGAAGGGGGCTAAGGCTAAAGCCAGGCTCAGGGAGACAGGGTAGAGGCCTAGCTCGGGAATTCTTGGAAGGCTCCACTAGGGGCTGCCAATCACTTGGAGCCTCTGTGTGTGGCTGCTGGAACTCAAGATGCATCTGACACTTGGATTCAATCACTGCTGCAGGCAGCCAGGGAGGTGGTCAGTCCTCTCCTCAAGATGGTCCCGATAGGCTTGACCTGGTTTAACATGTGGTTGACGGTTGCTTATATTGCTTCTTTGGCAATTCCATGGTCCTTGCCTTACATGCCTGCACCCGCAGACATGCCCTGTTCCACAAGGCAGCAGACATGGTGTGCTCGTGCATGCGTGAGACTCATGTGATGTTGGAGAAAGGCAGCATGTGTGCTCAGTCTCCATATTCTTTTGACCCTCTCTTTTGATCTGTTCTGCACATTAACGCCCAAATGGTAGATTTGAAAGAAATTGGATCTCAGTGAAGTTTACCACATCTAACCCATGGTTCTTTGCCTTTGGCTACTTATCTCCTTTCCCTTCATGTTTTGCAGATTATATTGTTAACTGTCTTTTCCTATGAGGCCAGAATACATGTTTTTCCCTGAGAATGACATGCTCTTTCACATTCCTGCTCCTCTGCACAAGCTCATCCTAAACCCTTTAAACCAACTCCTCTCTCTCCCATATTCTCCATCAACTCTTATGCAACACACATTTCAGCTTGCTGCATCTTTTCTTGACAGATGGGTCTGATATGGTCAACCAAATCTTCAGTATTTTGCCAACTGTTCTATCAGATTCCGCCCTCATTGTGCCTTCTGCCAAAGCAATGAGTAGACAGTGGGGTTTATGACATTCTCTTGGGGAATATCACTGGGGATCTCTTAATGAAAGGTATGATTTCAGTGTCTCCTTATGTGCTATTGAATTTTCATATGTATTGTGCTGTATATAGCTATATCAGGGAAAAATGAGCAACTTAGTTGATGAATTGGAAAATCATGGGTAAAAATTTAAAGAACAGCATATATACATGAAAGCATGTGCAAGAGTTAATAAGTCAACAGAAACATTAACATAGGTGAAAGTAATAATTGTGGAACAAAACAGCTGGAGAACTGGCCAATATGTTGCTAAGATGTGGGATATGTTACACGAATGGTTAGTAGGAAAAGAGTCAGAAATATTAGACTCTTGCTGGTGGAGCTAGCGTGATAAAGTCTCCAGGAAGGAGGGTTTATTTGACCAGAGACATACATGGTGATGAATAACAGTCCTAGATAACTTTACATGAAAGCTTAGTGTGTGTTTGTTCAGTTCAGTTCAGTGGCTCATTTGTGTCTGACTCTTTGCGACCCCAGAGACTGAAGCACGCCAGGCTTCCCTGTCCATCACCAACTCCCAAAGCTTACCCAAACTCATGTCCATTGAGTCAGTGATGCCATCCAACCATCTAATCCTCTGTCGGCCCCTACTCCTCCTGCCTTCAGTCTTTCCCAGCATCATGGTCTTTTCTAGTGAGTCTGCTCTTCGCATCAGGTGGCCAAAGTATTGGAGTTTCATCTTCAGCATCAGCCCTTCCAATGAATATTCAGGACTGTTAGGCATTGGTCTAAATGCTTTTCATGAACTCACTAAGGGTCATGGCAGCCTGATGACATAGTTCTTATTAGTATCCCCACTTTACTGATGAGGAAACTGAGACACAAAACAATGAAGGATATTCAGCTGGTAGGATTAGTAATTGTGGTTTGAATCTAAACAGTATACCTCAAGCCCATGTACTGTACACAGTAGATAAGAAGACATTATTTTCCGCAGACAGACCATGAACGTGGAATGAAGTATAAATGAGACAAGACTGCAAGACAGGACTTTCCTGGTGGTCCAGTGGCTAAAGCTCAGTGCTTTTACTGCTGTGGGACCAGGATCGATCCCTGGTTGAGGATCTAATAGCCCACACACTGCGCAGTAACACACACAGAAAAAAATGGAGAAAAAAGAAAAAAAAAGGAATGAATGGTAACCACCAATTGAGGAGACATTGGTGATCTGAAAGATAGGACCTGGGTGCTAGTGGTCATTGCATGCCAGAGCTTGAGAGGACCCAATATACATGCATCTGCTAATGCCAGTCAGAGGGACAAGCCTAGTAACACATGGGGAAGACTTGCTACATCCTTAGACACGATTCACATCAACGGCCCCAGTCTTTATTGTTGTCCCTCTCCATGTGGATTAATCATTTCTTACTGATGACTGGAGAAGGCCTGCAACAACTCTCCTGCCCTCTGGATCTTTGTCAAAGGCTCACCTAACAACCCCAAGTTTAGAGAGCTCACCTGTAATCTTTCTCTGGGCTTTCCAAGGAGCATCTGTTCCCTAGTGGAAAAGAAACCCCTCTGGTCCAATGTCTGGCTGTCTGTTTCTGGTATAATAGTTTCTTCACCCATAGTTTGGAACTAATTGTCATATATTTGATTTTGCTGTTTCTTCCAAGTTCTATCTGGGGACTATGAAGCCAAGTCTAACAACAGAAGCTGTCTGTGATGTTCCAGGTTTTTAGTTATTCAGAGAAACCGAATCAATAAGAGACATTTTCTATATATATTTATGTGTATACACACACACACACACATATGAAGAAGGTTTATCTTGAGGAATTTAGTTTCATATTTATGCAGGCTTAGAAATTCCACCATATGTCTACAGGGTGTAAAGCCAGGAATGCCAGTGATATAATTTAGTCCCAGTCTGTAGGCCTGTGAACCAGGGGCTATAGTGGTGTGAATCTTCGTTGAAGAGAAGGGGAAAATGAGGAGACATGTTCTATCAAAAGCACTAAGTTAAGAAAAATGGGAAGAATTGTTCCTTTCTCTGCTTTTTGTTCCATTTGGGCTATCTAGAGGATTGGACGATGCCCACTCCAATTGGGGAAGGTCTTTTATTTTACTAAGTCACCAATTCAAATATTCATCTCATCCAGAAAACCCTGACACATACAACCAGAAATAATGTTTAATATGGACGTTCCATGCCCAGTCATGTTGGCATATAAAATTAGCCATCCCACTGGGTAAGGCAGCATCATGGACTGCTGCATAACACTGTTCACACCATGAAGTCCCAAACACCCTCCTAAATGATCTTTCCCATGGGAAGGACAGTGCTACTGTTAGATCATCTTTCCTAGGAGCACTGTGCAAATTATGGCCATGCAGTCCAGCTAAAGGACCCAGGGTTATGTGGTCCACACACCTGGTAGAGTGTAGATGAGTTAAATACTCAAGGTAGTCAAGCCTAGGGGAGCTGCACCTTCTTGCTTGTACACCTCACAAATTGACAGCAGGTGCTGAAATCTCTCCAATGTTCTTGCCGGGAGAATCCCAGGGACGGGGGAACCTGCTGGGCTGCCATCTATGGGGTCACACAGACTGAAGCAACTTAGCAGCAGTAGCAGCCGAAATCTCTCAGGAGGCCTCCATGGAAAGCAGTGGGCTCACTGTGAATGTCTCTGTAGTTTAGCAACCTTTGCAGCAAAATTATGAAGTCCTCATATATTTCTTCCTATAACAACAGGAGAAATAATGCTTCTTGTGGTTGGGGTGGGAACATGAATTCAGGAAAAGGGGTAGGGAAGTGATTTATGCCTGGGCCTTGTAGGCAGGACAAGATTTTCACAGACAGAAAAGCAGGAAAGGATATTAAAATCTTGATAAAGGTGGTACCAATCCTAGGAGGCTTGTATGTGTTAGCTTGTTCTCAGTATTCCCTGGTCCTCCCAAAATGCGACCTGAATTGATTTGCCAAATTTCCAAGAGCAAATCTTGACTCCTTCACACTGTGCTCAGCCCACTACTTTCTGATCCCAGGGCTCTAAACAATTCCCCTGCATCTCTGGTATCTCCATGTTCATATCTAATATGAAGAACTCACATTATGCCTGGAAGGGGTAAAGCTTGTATGGCTTCCTGGAGGGAGGGGTAATTGCCCTAGGCATGGGTAAACTGAATGTGCATGCTATTCAAAGTCTAAGATGACAAGAAGCAAAGCAAAAGGTCTGGGTAAAAACCCAAGATTAGAGCTAGGCATTGAGGGATGGACACAGATATAGAAAAACATAGGAATACTAGCAGAAATTTCATTACTTTTGCTGGGCCATGGGAAATGGACAGATTCCCACCAGGAGACCTATGTGAGTGAAATGGCCAGTCCCCCCGCCAGTCATCAGAGGCCCACCACTGACGACATTGGGAGGCGTGGCCACGGAGACTGTGGAAGAAACTCTAGCGTCTAATTCAGACTAAGCTTCCTACCATCTATATGTTCGTGTGGGGCTTCCATCCACGATTCTCCTCAGTTAGGATTTGACATGACGACAACCTTTCCCGAGATCTCAAAAGCATACGTTTTACTTACTTTATTCTTATTTCTCTCTCTGTGTTGTGATTTGGAGAGTCGGGTAGATGATGTGTCCTAATAGAGATTTTCAGAGACGTGTCCATCGGCTCCAGGTTGGATGGCAGAGACGGTCTCTCAGGCACTTCCTGGTTTGCTGTTTGGCGTTATTGTAACAGCCTGATGAAACCTGGAGATTTTCTTTGTTTAACTGTGGATCTCGGAGACGCCCTTCCCATTCATGGTCTTAATGTTTTGTAGTGTTTGTGTCTTACTGTGAGGAAAGGGTGGGTGCTGTTGGCTGGGTGGTGTGGGGGTCTCGGAAAGTCGGGTGACCTTTGGTCGCCGTGGAGCTGATTCTGCCTAGTATTTTGCCTTGCACTTTTGGGGTGGATATATCGTAAGGATATCTCCTTACGATATATCCACCCCAAACCCGCTTAGTCTGGCTGGGTTGGTTCACATGTTGATCTTGGCCGTTTTTGTGACCTTTCTTAACCATTGAGGGTGTTTTTGTTATTTTCCACGTGAAATGAGAAAGTAAGTCTCTGAGTGAGTGTGTGCAGTATTATGTCAGCTGACAGCCCTTGGCTTCCTTGGTGTTTTGTGTTTTATTTACATGGCTTTAAGTTTAATATAATTTTTTTCGTTAACTTTTGGAATGGTCTTCACGTGTTTCCTTAAAACGGGACAGAAATTCTGAGAATTTTGATGTAAAAGTTGAGTAAAGAAATGGCTGGTTTGGCTCGGGGCTTGTTCACAGACTCTGGACATGGTCTTCTGTAACCTTGGAAGTCTATTTTGCATTTTGTGTGTGTTTAAGATTGTTTTCAAGCAAACTGCTACTGCTGCTAAGTCACTTCAGTCGTGTCCGACTCTGTGCGACCCTGTAGACGGCAGCCCACCAGGCTCCCCGTGCCTGGGATTCTCCAGGCAAGAACAGTGGAGTGGGTTGCCATTTCCTTCTCCAGTGCATCAAAGTGAAAAGTAAAAGTGAAGTCGCTCAGTCGTATCCGACTCTTAGCGACCCCGTGGACTGCAGCCCACCAGGCTCCTCCGTCCATGTTATTTTCCAGGCAAGAGTACTGGAGTGGGGTGCCATTGCCTTCTCCGTTTCAAGCAAAAATGGCCCTTAAAAGATTAGGTGATGTTTGCAGGTTACAAGTAAGAAAGCAGCCAACTCTTGAGCTGTTTTCTTTCAAACCCAGAAGGGAATCAAGCACCCAATGTTTTCCTTTTCCTTTTATTACACATTATAATGGTGTGGGCCTTTTCAGGCATTGAAATCCTTTGACTTTGCTTAATTGTGTTATTGGTCGTATTTCACAACTACTCTTCAAATGGACATATTCTTAATTGAATGGTCTGGCTGGGTGCTTGAGTTTGCACAGTCATGGTGGATGTGAATGAGCTTCTCTTGTCAGTCAAGAATGGATGCCTTTATCATTTTAATTTTTACATGTTCATCCCACTGTATTCAATTAAGTTTGTTCCTAGGGCTCCCCAGAACTTTCTTTAAAGGCTTCTGTGTAAATATCAATTTACAGGAAATGAAGTTCACCTCTGATTATGATTTATTTTGCATTTTAATTTCTTATTTGATAGATTTATTTTGTTTATATTTTGGTATTGTTCCCTCTTCATAAACCTCCTTGAGAATAAACATTGGAGATAGTCTTGGCTTTTAAATGCAGAATATTATCATATGATTTTGTCTTTGATGTGTTATGACACTGAATGCATTTCATCTGAGTATGTCTTCTTTTAACAGAGTTTGGGATCTTCTTCTGCCGAAAAATTACACATTTGGTGTCATTTTACCCAGTTGAATGTGGGTCCTGGGCTGTTTCATAACAATTCTGTAAAAGTTATTCATTGTCTTCTTTGCATAAATATGGAAAACACTGGATTTTAAAAGGCTTTTTAACCCTTGTTTAACAATTATGACTGGCATCAAGCTGTCCACTGGCCCAAGTTCTGAGAAAAGAAAAAGTAAAAGTTGTTCACTGAGACTGCCCTTCTTCAAATAAGTGTCATAGCCTTTTGCTATAATGTTCCATAATTACTGTGTCATGTTTTTTTAAAGCAGGATGAATCAGTGTTTCATTTTGAAGGGGCAGCCATAACTCTGAAGTTCAGTCTCTGTCTTATGTTACCTTTCATAACATTTGCCCCAGTCTAATTGGCAGAGGTAGAATGATTGGGTTCCTGAGCTCAATGTTTTTGGGAGCTTCTCTTCAACAAAAAACGGGTGTTTGCCCCAGACACTCACCTATATGCGTTTGCAAGTTTTTTAATTTTCCTGCAGTTGTGCTAGTCTGTCTACCAACAGGCAGTCTTCTTGCAGATCTCCTTCAGGACCTGTGATCGAAAAGTGCAGTACTGGTCAGCCTAGGGAACTGTCAAGTGGAGAGTGGATCTGGAACGAACTCTCCTGATCATCTAGACAAGTAACAGCAAGCTTGTGTTATGTGGGGCCAAATATGCTGGGCAGAGGGTAGGGTTCCTTCCCCGTCTCCTGTAGCATAATTGAAGATGGTGTTGAAGTGCCTTTCCTGGGTCTCTAAGAGAACAATGTCAAGGTCTCTCCCTGGACAGGCAGGGCTTGCTAATTCTGTGGTAGAGACTATTAATGGAATCAGTTCATTAAACAAGACAGTGGTATCTTTTTCCAGTCCTTAATCATGTTCCTCTGTTCATTGTGGGTGCTTTTGTGGCAGACACATTGACTTTGAGAATGTCTGTTTTCAAAACCACCTGATTTTGACAGTTTACCATCGAAGAGTTGATCTGTCTTTTTATTCTGCTTGGAAACTCTTGCTGTAACTGGTAGCAGCAATATGGACTGGATTGGCCTGTTAAAAATAAACCTCACAAATCCGGAATTTGTGCTGCTTGGGTGCCTTTTTTCCTAGTATGACAGTATGGATCTGAAGGTAACTGAAAATATTTCTGTCTATAAAAAAAAGGTAAATGGGACCTGTGAACCAAGCAGGCGGTGGTCAATGGTGATTTCTCAGACCCCTTCCACCTGTGATAAAGTTCCTTTGAATATAGTGGAAGTAATTGTCAAGTCAGGAATCAATTCTCCTTCAAATTTTCACCCTTCCAGTAATTCTTGGCCGTGTGTTTGCTTGCAGACATTGCTGGTATCATACCTTGTGTTTCATCCACAAATAGCCTCCAGTATCTGAAAGTCTGGAGTCTGAAAGTCTCTCGGCTCTCTCTTACTATCATCTTTGAGCTTGACTCCCTCCTCAATTTCACAATGGGATTTCTAGCATGCTGTCTTGGATACTGTGAGAATCAAGTGTGATAACCTTTGTTAAGGACTTGCACAGGTAGTGCTCAAGGAATGTAGTCCCCCATTTCGTGAAGCCACCTATTGGAGCAGAAAGGGATGGTATTTGGTTGAACTCCTTTTCATGCCACTGTTTCCTTTTCCTCCCCCAGCTCTTTAAACTTCGACATCATTTCATTTACATGTTTTTTTCCTTTCTGAGGTCCATCGAGTTACCTCAGGAGTTACTCAAGCATCTCAATGCAAACCATATGATTTTAGTCCTGCTGTGAAGCAAGAGGCAGCCTATGACTCCATGCTTTTACATGCTGGGAATGATATTCTACTCTGGTCAACTCAGACACCTCATGTGGAGACTGAAATGGCATCGCATCTGCACTTGTGAGGTCTTGCATGTGTGTGAACCCTGTGCTGGTCACAGGGTACTTATTACTTGGCAGTGCCAGAAAGGTCTCTACTTTTTCTCTTTCTATACAAATTTACTTGTTTTCTTCATGGTGATTAGTTTATCAACATTCAAGTGAGGTCATTTGCTCATTTGTAAAGG
>SJYA01003325.1:336566-348838 GCA_006410615.1 Neotragus moschatus | reverse complement strand
CCGCCCAACCCATTTCGTTTTGGTTCATAAAGCTTTTTTTTTTTTTTTTCCGTCGCTGTCGGTGCAGCGCCATCCGTCCGTCCATCCCAGGCGCTCCGGGCGGCGGGCTTCAGGAGGCGTTCCTGGATATCCACCTGCTCTCGGTGAAGAAGTTCAGGATCCTCTTCATGAGGGCTTTGTCCAGGTAGCTGGGCAGACGGCTCTTGGAGGGGATGCCCTGGCGCTTCTGCAGGTGGTCCATGATGAAGATGGTCTTCACCGTCACGTAGCGCGCGGGGCTCAGGTTCAGGGAGCTGCACAGCACCTTCTCATGGTCTGACAGGAGCTCGAAGCCCGGCAGGTGCTGGATGGCCGCGAACTCGCCTTCCCGGCCATCCTTGCTGCCCCCCGCCGCAGCCGCCGCGTTGTTCTCCTTGCGCTTCTCACGCTTGTCCCGGGCCACCTCATACTCCTCCGACTCCTGCATCTTGCTGATGCCGTTTTTCCGGTAGCGCTGCAGCTCGCAGATCTTGGCGCGCAGCATCTTCTCCTTGTACATTGTCTCGAACAGGTCGCCGAACTCCTTGCACGACATGAGCTGGTAGAGCGGCCGTAGCTTCAGCCGCAGCTCCTTCTCCTCCTTGGTGACCTTGTGCCACGCCACCCGCTCCTTCTCCTTCTTGTCCTTGCCCAGGAAGGCGGGTACCAGGTTGTAGTCGAGCGCGATGTTCGTCGCTGTCGCTCGCGGAGCTTGCGCAAGTACATGTCCACGTGCACGCGCTTCAGCTCGATCTCCACGTCGTCGTCGTCATAGTTGACCGAGAGCCCGCTGATGAGAGTCTCTGCGTCCTGGTCATACTCAATGTCATATTCGTCTCGCAGCGGCATGTAGCCCAGATGCTGCTGCTCGGCCACCGAGATGTCTAGGGGAGCCAAGGGGGTGGTGAGGCTGGGAGAGAGGGGGCCCCCACTGGGGCAGGTGTGGTCGGTCACCCGGTTGGGGATGGTATCGGGGATGCAGGCCTTCCCCAGGTTTCCGTGGATGTACATGATTACGTAATGTTCCATCACTTCCTGGGGGGTCCGAGAAGCGCCGACGTGAGCTGCTATGTCTTCCCAGTTCCCGAAGCCGAACTGCTCGATGGCATCCAGCAGCAGCCGCTCCTCCCGGTAGGTCCAGCCGCCCTCGGCCTCGGGCCCCCAGAGCGTGAAGCGCCCGCTGTCCACCAGCTGGTAGCCATGGTAGCGGCGGTGGTGGCCGATCTCGGCGCCTGCGGAGAAGCACTCGGGGCACAGCTCGATGTCCCGGCACTCGGTGCAGCGAAAGCGCAGCAGGCTCACCTCGGTCAGGCAGTACACGCAGTACTTGCCGAGCTCCGCCATCTTCTGCCGCCAGGGCCCCGCCATCCTTCGCTCCCGCTAAACCGCCGCGCCTACCCCGTGCCAAGTGCCCGCTGCAGCCGGCCCGCTGGGCGGCGCGCCTCGCCTCAGTGCGCAGGCGCCCTCGGGCCAGCCTGGCCGCCAAGAACTCGCACTCTTGAGCAAGAGAAAGGGACACTACTCAGTATAGGGCAGATGTGACCTGGCTCCTCTGTGCTAGTCCAGGTGTTGATCCCTAGGCCTGCCTTGTCACTTAGCCTTCTGAGGCATGTATTCGATGATTGTTTTCTCTCCAGTGGCACTGGTAATGTCTTCAATCTAAGTTATCTGTATCAAGCTCAATCCATGAATGCATCAAGTTATATGTATCAAGTTATCTCTATCAAGCTCAATGGATGAATGTTTTCTCTCGGGTGGAAATGGTAATGTACTACAAGGTCTTCCAAATATGTTATCTGTATGAAGCTCACGCTTTCCCCTGACTCATGTGGTTTCAGAGAAATGGGTGATATTGGGCATTTGAAGGCATGGCCTTTGAAATGGGATATCTCTCTCTTAATCCTGTTTTCCTGTAATATGCAGACACTAGTTTCATCAGGATAGCAGCAGTCATTTTGAGAGGCATGTTAGCCTACTGGAAATGATGATGAAGGTGGTGGTCATGATAGTGGTTTTCGTGGTGATTATGCCAATAAGAAAACCACCACAACCACCAATTATATGAAGATTAACAGAAGCAAGAACTATCCTCAGTTCTTTTCATTGTTTTATTTTATAATCTTCTCAATTCCTCTGATTTGTGTACTATTTGTAAGAAATAGATAATTCTCTCTTTTGCAAGGGACATTTGTGGTATAGAATGGATTCTTACATTGCCATGGTGACAGAGCCCTTCGCCCCCCACAAATGGTGTAGAAGGGTGTTAGTGTTGGGTTTAGCAGGCCCCATATCTTGTGATGTTAATTACTAAGCTTCTAGAAGCCTTCTTAACTAACATTTTCTTGCTTGAAAAGTCGGGGGTTATCAACACCCCCATCTCCTCTTCATTTCCAGTCAATATGGCTATCTGAGGGTGACACTGTGTTTTTACAGTGGTAGAAATAACTGGCAAGTAAAATGCTCCCCAAATTGGGGAGAATACATGTTGAACTAAATGGATTTCATGGCTGATTGGCCAGCCAGTTTGATTGTCTCTTCTTTTACAGAGAGGCTTATAGACGTTACAGGGTCACACCAGGGCTGGAGCCTCTCTGATCAGGAAAGATGGAATGGGCATACAGACCATGATCCTTCCTTCTGAGGCCTGATGGTTGCAGATGGGCAAAGATGGGGAAGAGCAGCACTGGATGCAGCTGGTCATAATGATCAAGGACAAGGGACTGTGGTGTGAAAGATAGGGGAAGCTTCTTGTATTCAAAGAATTGTTTTCTTCCCCTTCAACATCCATGTCACTGCCTGGGATAAGCAGAGCATGGGGACCGATGATACCAATGCACATCCTTGAGTGAGATATGAGAATAGATTGCCTTCTGGCACAGGTGACTTTTATAAGGAATACTTTACAGCATTCCTCAGACTTTTGTATGCCACTGTTAGAGAAGTTCTTGTGTTCCTACTTCAGTGTGTGCACTGCCTTAGGCTCTGAAAAGCAGCTCAGGAAAGGTGGCCACTGCCCCTCCTATACTGTGGCCTAGAAGACTAATCTGAGGGAGTCTCCTGGGAGGTACGCACTGATCTTGAATGTACTTGGTTCAGCTCAGCTTTCCTGTTGAGATGTCCTGGTGTGCCATAAAGAGACAGCTGAAATTCACGAGCTATTCTTGGTATGTTCTACTGATATACCAGCCAGACACTACTTCCTTCAAAGCTCACACATCACAGGTGGCTTGCAAAATCCTAAAGAAGGCCCAGAGTGGCAATGATAGCATGTAGGCATGGTGAATGTTAGCTCCAGAGCAAAAATTGGCTGAGGCCTGTTGTCAGAATTCTGTGTCCCTTGGGGCTTGGGGAAATTTGGGTCTGGGTGGTAAGTTGGCACTGGCCATGGGTCAGACTACTCTGTCACAGAGGGTCATGGGACATATTGGGTCTGGGAAGAAAGTTGGCTCTAGCCTGAGGCATACGTTTGTGTCACCAGGGGGCATGGAAAATGTTTGATCCTGAGCATCAAATGGCTCTGTCCTGAGTTAGACTTCTCTAAAGCAAGAGTCATAGAAATGTTGGATCCAGGTGGTAAGTGTGCTCTGGCCTAAGTCAAACTTCTGTGCCACAAAGGGCATTAGAAATATTTGGTCAGGGTAGTAAGTCAACTCTGGCCTGAGTCAGACTTCACTAAAGTAAGGGTCATGAGAAATGTTGGGTCTAGGTGGCAAATAGGCTGTTGCCCTAGTCAGACTTCTCTGCTTCAAGGAGCATGAGAAATGTTGGGTCAGGGGCGTAAATTACTTCTTGCCTGAGTCAAACTTCTGTGCCACAAGGGGCATGGAAAATGTTGGGTCTGGGTGGTAAATTAGCTCTGGCCTGAGTCATACTTTGTGTCTCAAATGGCATAGGAAATGTGGGGTTCAGAGCATAAATTGATTCTGGCCTGAGTCAGACTTCTCTAACGCAAGAGTCATGGGAAATGTTGGATCCAGATGGTAAGTTAGTTCTTCTGAGGCAGACATCAATGCCACAAAGGGCATTCGAAACGAGGGGTTTTTGGTATGAGCTGGCCCTGGCTTGAGTCAGACTTCTTTAAAGCAAGGGTTATAGAAAATGTTGTGTTTTGATGGTAAGGTATCTCTGGTCTGAATCAGACTTCTGTGCCACAAATGCCATGGGTAATGTAGGCTCTGGGGCAGAAGAGAGTCGCCTGTTGTCACAAGTCTGTGCCATTGTGCAGAGAAAGGCCATACTGTGAATCATGAGGTATCTCAGCTCTATGTGTGGGTATATGGTTTGAACTTTCTGTAATCTCTTTCGGCACTCTTCTGCTGAGCACACTATGCACATTGGTTGGAGAAATGAGGTCAGGTTGGTCTTATTGATGAGCCATCTTTAATTCTGGCCATTTGTTTCCTTGGCCGCATGTGCCGATGAGCCTGGGTGACCAGGAAATGACTGACTCATTTGTGAGGACTGGACGATGAAGACCTCGTTTTCCTCTTGCTGGAGAGGGGTACACCCCCAGGCTGTAGCTGTCTCTCCATCTGTGTATCTGCTAGAAAGCCTTTCTGCTCGGTAGTGGCTTCTCTTCCATTTGGGTCTTCCTATTGGTGAGGGTGGCATTGCCTCAGGAGAACCCACTGCCCTCTCTAGGAGGAAGTTGTTTTTAGTACAACAGTGGAGTGGCAGTTATGCATTTTTTGTGATATTGCGCTACAGGAAGGATGAGAGGAAAGAGGAGCTCCGTTTGGGGAGGGAAAGGGTCCAGTAGTTCCCCCATTTAAGGCTTCCTCTTGGTAGGTAAATTTGAGCCCAGCAGGGATATGAGGAGGAGCTTCTGAGAGTATAAGGAAAGACTGACAGTGGTGAGTACAAGGACCTTTGATGTGAAACAAGTGACAGACATTCTGGGTTCAGGGCTCTGTCTCCTGTCTCATAGCTCTGTTCCCTCACACTACCATTGGGTGGCCATAACTGTGATATAGAAGATAGAAAAGCAAATGCATAGGTGTGACGTGAGTGGATGTGGACCTGTGTTGAGGGTGAGGCATTAATACTGGGATCAGGTCTTCACGTTTCATTTTCCTGGTGTACTGTGGGCCTCTCTGCCAGGAGATGATTTTGCTACCACTGCTCATTCTGCGCAATGTTTAATGTTCTTTATAATGTTTTATACTGTTGCACAATAACATAACCTGAGGAAGTTCTGAGAAGGAACATCTCCTGTTTCTGCAGATGCTGTAATCCTCCTAAGATGCTGCCTTGCCAAACTTTTTTATGATCTTCTCCTGCACTTTTATTGACTCTTGTGCACTGCTTTGATGGTCATTTCTTTCTCTGAGTGTCCAGAAGCTCTAGCAGTTTCTGGTTTCAACTGCTGAAGTTTTTCTTTCCTTACCTAGCTCTCCCCCTTTGCAAAGGTTTTCCTGCCAGGTCCTTAAAGGAGCGTTCAAATTGGCAAGAGGCTTATTGAGCTTTTTAAATGATTTCCACACATAAAAAGAGGCAGAGAAATAACTGACATGTTTTGCAAAGTTAACCCTATAAAGCAAAGGGATGGGTGAAGGCCTGCTGTCAGTTTTCAATGGGGAAAATTAAAACTTTGTTTCTTATGTAACTTTATATTTTCCCTGCAGTACCCTAACATGAGATACCAGGTCCCTGGAGGTGTCTGCCCCCCACAAATTGTGATTGCCATACCCTGGGCCAAACTCAGGCCACAGGGAATTTCCTTCAGTGGAACTTGTGCCAGTGGCACCTCATGCAAGAGGAATAAGTAGGAGCCACTGTTCACCATCCAGTTTGCTTATATTTCACCAAAATCTGTGTCCTTGAGCTGAATTCTCTGTGGTCCTTTGCAGTAGGAAATATAACCAGAGGCCTTGTTTACAGACGGTTTCAGTTGCTATGCTGATCTCACCAGTCTTGGCAAATGGAAGATATACCATACCACTCATGTCAGAGAGGAACAGGTGACTGTCTAAACTATTTTCAATTTGTAAAATGTTGTTTTTCAATAAAATATATATGATGGAAAAGCTCCCGTTGTAGATGTCATTCTTTGTGATGACTCCAGGCAGCATCAGTGAAGATGTGGCTCCTGTGTGCATCACACCAGGTACTGAGTGGGATTCTGGGCTCAGTAATCTTGGCATTGATAACAGGTGGTGGGTGGCAGGGGGAGGGATCTCGAGGCCAGAACTGAAGTTCTGTCCTTGTTAAGGTAAGAATGATGGTAGGTAATCTAACATCTTCCTAGGAGAAGTGATCCTTTTCACTTATTCATGAGGATGCCAGATGAATACCTGGATATCGTGTGGGCATGGGGGGGGGGGTGTATCTCCTATTCCTGCTCTGGGTGAGGATACAAGGAGTGGCCCAGCATGGTTCTGGAGACCATCAGAAGTCATGGAAACAAAAACCTGAAAGCACACAAAAAGCTCCTGTTCCAATTTGTATTAGAATCCAGTCCTTTGAGTATTAGAAATTATTTACTGCATATCAATCATTACCAGAGTATGAATGAAAAGAGTCAAAAAGGTAACTGCGTGGCTGAGGTATTTGCCTTTGACTAGTGCTTAAAAAAATCAAAACTCTACACACGTTGCATAAAATTTCTAATAGTAAATTTATAAACCCTTTATAGAGCTGAGAATGCTGACAACATTTTGTGAAATATTCGTTCAAGTGGCAACATGATTCAGGAATAGTGATTCCCGAGGATTTTAAGCTGTTTAATCTGCCTAATGAACATAGGCAGAGCAGGGAGCATCCAGGAGTTGGGCAGGCAGACAAGTTGAGTGGGTCACAGGCGCATTCCTGGCCCCAGATGGGAATGCTGGGTTGGGGGAGGGGGTAGTGTATGCCAGACAGGTGAAGGGAAGTACCAGAAAGAGGGCCTATGCAGGCAGATCCCCCAGGATATTTGCAGTCCAGCCCCAAGTCAGGTTGTAAAGGCTCAGCCTAGAGCCTGGCTCAGGGAGGCAGGGTTGAGGCCAGGCTCCAGGCCCTTGGAGGGCTCCACTAGGGACTGGCGATTGCTTCAGGCCTCCTTGACCAGCTGCTGGAACTCAAGGTGTGTCTACCAGTTAGACTCAACCACTCTGGGAGGTGGCCAGGGAGGTGCTTATTTCTCTCTTCCAGGTGGTCCAGACAGATGTTGACCTTGTCCAACATGGGGTAGGTGGCTGCCCATACTGCTCTTCGGGTGAAGCCACCATCCTTGCCTTCCGTGCGCACATACACAGGCATGCCCTGTTTCACATGGCCGCCACACATGGCAGGCTTGTGCACGGGCAAGGCTCACGCGGCTTTGGAGTAAGACAACACAACTTTGGTGCGCAGAGGGACTGAGTCAGGGAGGGCTAGGGAGGTCATTAAAACCTTGTGCTCATTGAAATCGTTCTCCCGGGGAAAAGAAAGCAAGACTGTCACAGTCTGTCCTGATTGAAGATGTGCCCGCTGGGTGGTGGGCTCAGGTCTCTCCCTGATTATTCATAACGATGTTCAAGAATGCAGGTGTCAGCAACTCACATCTTGCCATCACAGTCTAAGGATCTCCAAAGCTGCAACTTGTCACCTCCTGCCTGAGGGGTTCCTCAGTATGTGGAGGTTGAAAAAGGTCTTCTGTACAGTCATTACAGCTGACATTTCTTTCTTTCTTTGAATATTATCACCTACTTGTGTTAAAGAATGGGAGAAGGCAATGGCACTCCACTCCAGTACTCTTGCCTGGAAAACCCCTGGACGGAGGAGCCTGAAAGGCTGCAGTCCATGGGGTCGCTGAGGGTCAGACATGACTGAGCAACTTCACTTTCACTTTTCACTTTCATGCGTTGGAGAAGGAAATGGCAACCCACTCCAGTACTCTTGCCTGGAGAATCCCAGGGACGGGGGAGCCTGGTGGGCTGCCGTCTATGGGTTCGCACAGAGTCGGACACGACTGAAGTGACTTAGTAGTAGTAGTAGTGTTAAAGAATGACTTATCCATTAAGATGTGAGCTACCAGACTTAGCTATGTAAGTCCAAGTCATTAGGCAGGAGAGAAACTTGCTGAGATTTGGATGTTGGAGGTGGTGGGTCTGCTTCTCACCCATACTCTGAATATGGATCAATGTGTATTAATTAGATAATGAATCAATGGACATGTTTTCTGTTTTATACAAGACCAAGGAGTTTTGAACCTGGGGATGATGTGAGAGGAAGGTGCATAATTTTTTCCATTTATTGAGGGCTTTTTATGGCCAGACTATATGTGTCTCCCTCATAACTATTGCTGTGGGGATAAACGTGATCATGCAGGGCAGCTATGCGAAACACTGGATATCCTGGCACTCAGAAGTAGGGTCTCAGTGCACAGTCACACTCTTGTAGCAGGACACATACCTCCTGGACCTGGTGTGCACCTTTAGAACTCTGTTATTCTGGTGGAGGTCAAGGATCTTGTAAGTTTCTAAGGTGCACCTGCCCTTCCACACACTCACACACATTCAGAGAGCAGGGGGTCCTTGCATCCTTCTACTCTCCTTTTTACTTGAATGTGGTCTTAACTTGGAGATAAATAAGTGGGTGACAGGAAACTTATAGGAAAAAAGGACGAGTAAGGACTTGCCCATTCTAGCTTCCTTTTCTGCTTTTTGTTCTGATTCATTTCCCCGCCCCTGGAATGCCAAGACTTGAAAGGCTTGGTGCACCTTTCTGCCAAGACTTTGGGACTGACTGGTGGTCATCTCATGACATTCCGGATGGATCTCCAGGCATGGAGGGATTCTGGTGAGGCTTGGATGAAGCGTGGACTCAGACTGGAAAGGCTGTGAGTATCTTGGAAGCCCCTAGGGTACAAGTCTCCAGACACAGGCACATGCAGGCTAGTCTGTGTCTTACTTCCAAAGCTGGTGTCCTCTCAGCTTTCCTCCTACCTCCCTATTCTTCTTTCTGTCTCTTTATCCCTCCAGCGATCTATTTTTCCTGCTCTCTGTATCCCAGACACACAGGCTAGGGACACACGCTACAATTTCTTCCTGGTCTCCAGCCACAGTGGCGCCGACCTGAGGTCTAGTTCCTGCTATGTGTGGTCTGAGTTTCTCTGCTGATTTGGACAAGTGATGTGGGTCAACTTGGGGCAGTCATTACTCTTCCAGATGAAGATCTACTCTGGGTGACTGAACCAAGTCCCAGAAGACGACTCACGACGAGTTGCATACCCTGGTCCAGCCCTATGTTGTGGCAGCATAGAGCTCATCTCATGAGGGGAAGGAGGAGGGGGGCGATGCTGACACTAAGGATCCACATTTACACTGGACTTCACAGGTCAAGGTCACAGTCCTAAGCCGGAATGCCATCAGTACAGAAACCAGACACAAGTCTGTTTACAGGGACACCCTCACAGTGATCAATGGATAGATGGGCCACGTTCTTGATCAGGCAATCCACAGAGGATAGTTACAGAAGTGCAGTGAATATCTGGTATAATTTTCATTCAAATGTTTTTCAGTCTGTTCCCAAATATTTTTCAAACACATTCAAACCAGAGAATTTGAGACACGCCTTTTCCCTATAATATGTACAATGATGGTTGGAAAATCTAACATTCAGAATGCAGGGAAACAGGTACTTTCATTCCAGTCATGAGTAGATCGAGTTTGGCAGACATCTTTGTAGGAGGTTTGCACACATTATATAAGTTGAGAATGTGAATGACCTTTTGTCAGTGTGTGTGTGTGGGTGGGTGACTGCACATGTTGATGCAGACTGGTTCAATGTGGACATTCATCACTTTGGCAGAAGGAGGAGCATTAAAGATTTGGACGCACATGCAGGTAGTATTAGTAACAGGCCCACACCTGACCCCAGGAAGGGATGCCAGGAGGTGGTTAATTCCAGGCCCCCAAAGGGAAGTACAAGAAGCATGGCCTAGGCAGACAGATCCCCTAAGGCATCTGGAAGCTAGCCCTCAGCCAGGCGGTGAGGGCTTAGGCTAGAGCATGTTTCAGGGAGGCAGGGTAGAGGCCTGGCTTGGGGGTCCTTGGAGGGCTCCACTAGGGGCTGCAATCNGAAGGAGAAAGGGACGACAGAAGATGAGATAGTTGAATGGCATTACCAACTCAATGGTCATGGGTTTGGGTGGCCTCTGGGTGTTGGTGATGGACAGGGTGGCCTGGCATGCTGTGGTTCATGGGGTCACAAAGAGTCGGACACAACTGAGCAACTGAACTGAACTGATAGCTTTAAGTTTAATATCATTTGTTTGTTAACTTTTGGAATGGTTTTCTTCACATGTTGCTTTAAAATTGAACACAAATTCTGAGAATTTTAATGTGAAAATTGAGTAAACAGATGGCTTGATTGGCTCAGGGCTCATTTACAGAACCTGGATATGGTCTTCAGTCATCTTTGAAGGCTGTTTTGCATTTTTTTGTGTGTTTAAGTACATTCTATTCTAGCACAAAAGACCCTTAAAAGATTTGGTGATGTTTGCAGGTTACAAATAAGAAAACAGCAGTCTCTTTGTCTGTTGTTTTCTTTCAAACCCAGGAAGGAATCAAGCACCCAGTGTTTTCCTTTTCCTTTTATTATACATTACAGTGATGTGGGCCTTTTCAGGGCATTGAAATCATTTGACTTTGCTTAATTGTTATCTCAGTTGTGTTTCACAGTTCAGTTCAGTGCAGTCGCTCAGTCATATCCAACGCTTTGTNCAAACCCAGGAAGGAATCAAGCACCCAGTGTTTTCCTTTTCCTTTTATTATACATTACAGTGATGTGGGCCTTTTCAGGGCATTGAAATCATTTGACTTTGCTTAATTGTTATCTCAGTTGTGTTTCACAGTTCAGTTCAGTGCAGTCGCTCAGTCATATCCAACGCTTTGTGACCCCATGAATTACAGCACACCAGGCCTCCCTGTCCATCACCAACTCCTGGAGTTCACTCAAACTCATGTCCATCGAGTTGGTGATGTCATCCAACCATCTCATCCTCTGTCGTCCCCTTCTCCTTCTGCCCCCAATCCCTCCCAGCATCAGAGTCTTTTCCAGTGATTCAACTCTTCACATGAGGTGGCCAAAGTACTGGAGTTTCAGCTTCAGCATCATTCCTTCCAAAGAAATCCCAGGGCTGATCTCCTTCAGAATGGACTGGCTGGATCTCCTTGCAATCCAAGGGACTCTCAAGGGTCTTCTCCAACACCACAGTTCAAAAGCATCGATTCTTTGGCACTCAGCTTTCCTCATAGTTACTTCAAATCCTTGGATGATGGGTGTCATTGTGGATTCCTTACATGGTGACAAGCTGAAACATATAATAGTAAGAGAAAGTTTCTCTTACTCTGTGTTCTTTCAGCAGAGACATGATGGTGACCAAGCCTGGCTCATTTGCTAGTCAAAAGAGTTGTGAAACTTAACAGTTATGGTGTCCCCTTCTCTCCTTTCCCCACAGGCTAGTGCAGGTTGCCCATTGCATTGCAGTCATCCTCAGTCTCTTCATTGGATAGGCTGTGGGGAAGGCCTCAGTGAATTATTTCATGGGTACTTCTGCTGACTATTTTCATTATAGGAAGCAGTTACAAGGCAGAGCTTTTTAAAAGAGTATTTGCCGATTGAGAGCAGGCTCAAGAGCTGGCACACTCTTTAAAAAGTGAAAGGGACACTACTCAGTGTAGGTCAGATGTGTCCTGGCTCCTCTGTGCTATTCCAGGTGTTGATCCCTAGGCCTGCCTTGTCACATACCATCCTGAGCCTTGTATTTAGTGAATGTTTTTTTTCAGTTAGGAATGGTAATATACTACAAGGTCTTCCAAATAAGTTATCTGATTTTTTTAAACCTCATGCTTACCTCCGATTTATGTGAGTGACACAGAAATTGGTAATATTGGGCACTTGAAGGCAAAGCCTTTGAAATGGGATATCTTTCAAATTCCAGGGCTGATCTCCTTCAGAATGGACTGGTTGGATCTCCTTGCAGTCCAAGGGACTCTCAAGAGTCTTCGCCAACACCACAGTTCAAAAGCATCCATTCTTCGGCGCTCAGCCTTCTTCACATTCCAACTCTCACATCCATACATGACCACAGGAAAAACCATAGCCTTGACTAGACAGACCTTAGGTTGGTCATAACTTTTCTTCCAAGGAGTAAGCGTCTTTTAATTTCATGGCTGCAGTCACCATCTGCAGTGATTTTGCAGCCCCCCAAAATAAAGTCTGACACTGTTTCTACTGTTTCCCCTTCCCATGAAGTGATGGGACCAGATGCCATGATCTTAGTTTTCTGA
>SJYA01003325.1:310552-324224 GCA_006410615.1 Neotragus moschatus | reverse complement strand
AAAAGTAAAATCAAAAAAATTTCTACAAACAAAAGGCAATGAAAACACGACAACGCAAAACTTATGGGATTCAGCAAAAGCACTTCTAAGAGGGAAGTTTATAGCAATACAATCCTACTTCAAGAAACAAGAAAAACAATGAATACACAACCAAACCTTACATCTAAAGCAACTGGAAAAAGAAAGGGGAAAAAGCCAAAAATTAGTAGAAGGAAAGAAATCATAAAGATCTGAGCAGAAATAAATGAAAAAGAAATGAAAGACACAATACTAAAGATTAATAAAATTAAAAGCTGGTTCTTTGAGAAGATAAACTAAATTGACAAACCCTTAGCCAGATTCATCAAGAAAAAAAAAAGAATAATCAAAGGAACAAAATTAGAAATGAAAAAGGAGAGGTTACAACAGACAGTACAGAAATACAAAGGGTTATAAGAGACTATTATGAACAACTATGTGGAAATAAAATGGATATTCTGGAATAAATGGGCATATTTAAAAAGTTCAATCTGCCACAACTGAACCAGGAAGAAATAAAAATTATGAACAACCCAATTACAAGCACTGAATTGAATCTGTGATCAAAAGTCTCCCAAAAAGCAAAAGGCCATGATGAGATGGCTTCACAGGAGAATTCTATCAAACATTTAGAGAAGCGCTAATGCCTATCATTCTAAAAGTTGTTCAAACAATTATAGAGGAAGGAACACTTCCAAATTCATGCTATGAGGCCACCATCACCCTGATACTGAAACCAGACAAAGACAACACACAAGAAAAGAATATTACAGGCCAATATCACTCATGAACATAGATGCAAGAGTCTTCAACAAAATTTTAGCAAACAGAATTCAGCAACACATCAAAAACCTCATATACCATGATCAAGTTGGGTTTACTCCAGGGAAGCAAGGATTCTTCAATATGTGGAAATCAATCAATGTGATACACCATATTAACAAATTGAAAGATCAAAACCACACGATCATCCCAATAGATGCAGAAAAAGCCTTTGACAAAATTCAGCACCTACTTTTTTTAAAACTCTTCAAGAAATGGGTATAGAACAAACCTACCTCAACATAGGAAAGGCCATATATGATAAGATTACAGCAAACATTGTTCTCTATGGTGAAAAACAGAAATCGTTCCCCCTAACAAGGATCAAGCAAAGGATGTCCACGTTCACCACTATTTTTCAACATAGTTCTGGAAGTCTTATCTACAGCAATCAGAGAAGGAAAAGAAATAAAAGGAATCCAGATCAGAAAAGAAGATTTAAAGCTCTTACTGTTTGCAGAGGATATGATACTGTACATAGAAAACCCTAAAGATAGTATGAGAAATTACTAGAGCTAATCAGAGATTTATCAATGTGGCAGGATACAAAAGCAATACACAGTACTCATTTGCATTTCTATATACTAACAATGAAAAATCAGAAAGAGCAATTAAGGACTCAATCCCATTCACCATTGCAACAAAAAGAAATAAGGAATAAACTCACATAAGGAGATGAAAGAAATGTACACAGAAAACTATAAGATGCTAATGAAAGAAAGAAACAGATGGAGATATACTCCACATCTTGGATAGGAAGACTCAATGTTGTGAAAATGACTATACAGCCAAATGCAATCTACAGATTTAATGCAATCCCTATCAAATTACCAATGGTATTTTTCACAGAACTAGAACAGAAAATTTCACAGTTCACGTGGAAACACAAAAGACCCTGAATAGCCAAAACAGTCTTGAGAAAGAAGAATGGAGCTGGAAGAATCAAGCCTTCTAACTTCAGGTTATACTACAAAGCTACAGTCATCAAGACAGTGTGGTACTGGCACAAACAGAAACAGACCAATGGAGAAAGACAGAAAACCCAGAAATAAACCCATGCACCTATGGGTAACTTATTTTTGAGAAAGGAGGGAAGAATATACAATGGTGCAAAGACAGCCTGTTTGATAAATGGTCCTCAGAAAACTGGACAGCTACATGTAAAAGAATGAAATTAGAACAGCTCCTAACACCATGCACAAAGATAAAATCAAAATGGATTAAAGACCTAAATGTGAGACCAGAAACTATAAAGCTCTTAGAGGAAAACATAGGCAGAACACGTGATGACATGAATCAAAGCAGCATCCTATATGACCAACCTCCTAGAGTAATGGAAATAAAAACAAAAGTAAACAAGTTAGAACCGATTAAACTTAAAAGCTTTTATACAGCAAAAGAAACTATAAGCACAGTGAAAAGACAACCCTCAGAATGGGAGAAAATAATAGCAAATGAAACAACTGACAAAGGATTACTTTCCAAAATATACAAGCAGCTCATGCAACTCAATACCAGAAAAACAAACAACCCAATCCAAAAGTGGGGAAAACACTTAAACAGACATTTCTCCAAAGACATCATACAGATGGGTAACAAACACGTGAAAAGATATTCAACATTGCTCATTATTAGAGAAGTGCAAATCAAAACTACAATGAGATATCACCTCACACTGAGAATGGCCTTCATCAAAAAGTCTACAAAACATAAATTCCGGAAAGGGTGTGGGGAAAAGGGAGCACTCTTGCACTGTTGCTGGGAATGTAAATTGATACAGCCACTAGGGAAGACGGTATGCTGCTGCTGCTGCTAAGTCACTTCAGTCGTGTCCAACTCTGTGCAACCCCATAGATGAGACGGTATGGAGATTCCTTAAAAAACTAGGAATAAAACCCCCAGATGATCCAGCAATCCTACTCCTAGGCATATACCCAGAGGAAACCAAAATGGAAAGAAACGCAAGTATCCCATTGTAATTTGCAGCACTATTTACAGTAGCTAGAACATAGAAGAAACCTAGATGTCCATCCATGGATGAATGGATAAAGGAGTTGTGGTATATATACACAATGGAATATTACCCAGTCATAAAAAAGGAACACATGTGAGTCAGTTCTAATGAGGTGAATGAAGCTAGAACCTATTATACAGAGTGAAGTGAGTCATAAATGGAAAGATAAATAACATATTCCAACATATATATACAGAATCTAGAAAAACAGTACTGAAGAAATTATTTACAAGGCCACAGTGGAGAAACAGACATAGAGAATAGGCTTATGGACATGGCGAAAGGGATGAGCGGGTGAGATGTATGGAAAGAGTAACATGTAAACTTAAATTACCATATGTAAAATAGATAGACAAGGGGAATTTTCTGTATGGCTCAGAAAACTCAAACAGGAGCTCTTTATCAACCTAGAAGGGTGAGATGTGGAGTGAGATAGAAGAGAGTTTCAAAAGGGAGGGAATATATGAATACCTGTGGCTGATTCCGGGTGAGGTTTGATGGACAACAGCAAAATTCTCGAAAGCAAATATCCACCAATAAAAACAGATAAATTTTTTTAAAATGAAGATTTTGCACACAATGTGTAAAATTTCTAATAGTAAATTTATAAACCCTTTGTAGAGCTGAGCATGCTGATAAAATTTTGTGAAATGGCCGTTCAAATGGCAACATGGTACAGGAATAGTAATTCAGAGAATTTTAAGATAACACTTTAATCTGCCTAATGAACATAGAACTTTTGCAGGCAGGCAAGTTGGGTGGGTCACAGGCCCACAGCTGACATGAGGTGTGGATGCCAAGAGGTGGGGTTTTGCCAGGCATGCTAAGGGAAGTCCCAAAAGGAGGACCTAGGCATGCAGATCCCCCAGGACATCTGCAGTCCAGCCCCAAGTCAGGTGGTGAGGGCTCAGGCTAGAGCCTGGCTCATGGAGGCAGGGTTGAGGCCAGGCTCCAGGCCCTTGGAGGGCTCCACTAGGGACTGCCAATTGCTTCCGGCCTCCTTGAGCAGCTGCTGGAACTCAAGGTGTGTCTACCAGTTAGGTTCAAGCACTCTAAGAGGCAGCCAGGGAGGTGCTCATTTCTGTCCTCCAGGTGGTCCAGACATATGTTGACCTAGTCCAACATGGGGTTGGTGGCTGCCCATACTCCTCCTCATGCAAAGCCATCAACCTTGCCTTCCATGCACACATGCACAGGCACGCTCTGTTCCACATGGCCACCAGCCATGGCAGGCTCGTGCATGCTCAAGGGTCACATGACCTTGTAGTGAAGCAGCACAAGTTGGGTGCACAGACAGCCAGAGGCAGGGAGAGCAGAGGGCTGTCATAAAACCTTGTGCTTATTAACACTGTCCTCCTGGGGAAAGAAAGCAAGACTGTCACAGTCTGTGCTGATTGAACATGTGCCTGCTGGGTGGTGGGCTCAGGTCTCTCCCAGATTTTGCATAAAAATCTTTAAGACTGCGGGTGTAAGCAACACACATGTTGCCATCATGGTCTAGGAGTGCCTAAAGCTGCAACTTGTGACCTCCTGCCCGAGGGCTTCCTCAGTATGTGAAGGTCGAAGAAGGTCTTCTAGCTGTCATTATAGCTGGAATTTCTTTCTATGTCCCAGTACTATGAAGTACTCCAGTTAAAGAAGAACTTATCGATTAAGATATGAGCTACCTGACTTGCTATGCAAGTCCAAGTCAGCAGGCAGGAGAGAAACATGCTTAGATGTGGATGTTGGAGGGGGTGGGTCTACTTCTCACCTGTACTCCCAATACAGGATTGGTGGGTATTAATTAAATAATTAATCAATAGACCCACTCTGTGTTATATATGAGACCAAGGGATTTTGGACCTGGGGAAGACTTGAGAGGAGTGAACATAATTTTTTCCATTTATTGAGGGCTTTCTATGGGCCAAGCTGTACGTATCTCTCTCATAACTATTGCTGTGGGGATAAACGTGATGATGCAAGGGATCTATGTGAAACACAGGATATCCTAGCACTCCGAAGGAGGGTCTCAGTGCACAGGCACATTACTGTAGCAGGACACATAACTCCTGGAGCAGGTGTGCACCTGTAGAACTTTGTTATTTTGATGGAGGTCAAAGATCTTATATATCACTAAGGCTCACCTGCCCCTTCCACACACACAAACAGACACACATACACATACAGAGAGCAGGGGGGTCCCTGCCGCCTTCTGTTCTCCTCTTTCCTTGAATGTGGTCTCACTTTGGAGATAAATGAGTGGGTGAGAGGAAGCTTACAGGGAAAAAGGATGAGTCGGGACCTGCCCACTCTGGGTTCCTTCTCTGCTTTTTGTTCTGATTCTTTTCCCCACCCTAGGAAGGCCAAGACTTGAAAGGCTTGGAGTACCTTTCTGTCAAGACTTTGGGAGTGACTGGTGGTCATCTCATGACATTCTAGAAGGATATCCTGGCACCAAAGGATTCTGGTGAGGCTTGGAGGAAGGGTGGACTCAGCCTGGAAAGACTGTTAGTATCTTGGAAGACCTTAGGGCACAAGTCTCCTCCAGACAAAGGCAAATGCAGGCTAGTCTGTGCCGTACTTCCAGTCCTCTCAGCCTTCCTCCCACCTCCCCATTCTTACTTCTGTCTCTGTATCCCTCCAGCGATCTATCTTTCCATCTCTATGTTTCCCAAAAACACAGGCTTCAGTTTCATCCTGGTCTCCAGCGACAGTGGCACAGACATGAAGGTCTGGTTCCTGCTATGTGGGGTCTGAGTTTCTCTTCTGATTGGGACAAGTGATGTGGGTCAACTTAGGGCAGCCATTACTCTTCCAGATGTAGATTTACTCTCAGTGACTGAACCAAGTCCCAGGAGATGAACCTTGACAATTTTCATACAGTGGTCTAGTCCTATGTTGTGGGAGCATGGAGCCTATCTCATGGGAGGAAGGAGGAGGGTAGCAATTCTGACACTAATGATCCAGAGTTATGCTGAACTTCAGAGGATAAGGTCACAGTCGTAAGCCAAAATGCCATCCCTAAAGAAACCAGACACAAGTCAGGGTTTACCAGGGACACCATCACACTGGCCAGCTGATAGATGGGCCACGTTCTTGATCAGGCAGTCCACAGAGGATCGTTACAGAAGTGCAGTGAATATCCGGTATAATTTTCATTCAAATGTTATTTAGTCTGCTTCAAACCAAAGAAATTAAGACGTGCCTTTTCCCTGTAAGATATACAATGATGGTTGGAAAATCTAACATTCAAAATGCAGGGAAACAGGTACTTTCGTTCCATTCATGAGTGGATCAAGTTTGGGAGACATCTTTGTAGGAGGTTTGCACATATTATATAAAGTTGACAATGTGAATGACCTTTTGTCAGTATGTGTGTGTCTGTGTGTGTGCGTGCGCCTGCGCATGTGGAAGCCCTGATGCAAACTACTTCATTGTGGACACTTAACCCTTTGGCCGAAGGAGGAGCATCCAAGATTTGGGCAGGAAGGCGAGGTTCGTGGGTCACAGGCCCACATTTGACCCTAGGAAGGGATGCCAGGAATTGGGGGCATGCCAGGCCACAAAGGGAAATACCAGAAGCATGGCCTAGGCAGGCAGATCCCCCAGGACATCTGGAGGCCAGCCCTCAGGGAGGTTGTGAGGGCAAAGGCTAGAGCCTGGCTCAAGGAGGCAGGGTAGAGGCCTGGCTTGGGGGCCCTTGGAGGCCTCCACTAGAGGCTGTGGTCTCCGTATGTGGCTGCTAGAATTCAAGATGCATCTGACACTTGGATTCAAGCTGTGCTTTTAGGCGACCAGGGAGGTGGTCATTCCTCTCCTTAAGATGGTCCTGACAGGCTAGACCTGGTTTAACATGCGGTTGACAGTTGCGTATGCTGATTCTCTGGTGATACCATGGTCCTTGCCTTCCACTCCCGCATCCACAGCCAGGCCCTTTTCCACGTGGCAGCAGCCATGGTGTGCTCCTGCATGCACAAGGCTCACATGATTTTGGAGCAAAGCAATCATGGGTGCCCAGTCTTCCTTTTCTTCTGACCCTCTCTTTTGATCTGTTCTGCATGCTGACATCCAAATGGTAGATTTGTATATAAATTGGATCTCAATGGAATTTACCACATCAAACACATGCTGCTTTGCCTTGGGCCACTTATCTTTTTTCCCTTCTTATTTTGCAGGTTATATCAGTAACTCTCTTCTCCCATGAGGCCATAATATGTGTTCTTCCCTGAGAAAGCTATTTTCTTTCACATTCCTGCTCCTGTGTACTTGCTCATCCTAAATCCTTTAAAACAACTCCTCTCTCACACACATTCTCCATCAGCTTTCAGGCAACACACATTTCAGGCTTTTGCATCTTTTCTTAACAGACAGACCTGATATAGTCTACCAAATCTTTAGTACATTTTTGCCAGTTCCTCTATCAGATACCAACCACTTTGTGCCTTCTGCCAAAGCAATGAGTAGAAAATGGGGTTTATGACATTCTCAGTAGGGAATATCACTGGGGATCTCTTAATGAAAGGTACGATTTCAGTGTCTCCTTATGTGCTATTGAATTTTCATATGTATTGTGCTGTATATAGCTATATCAGGGAAAAATGAGCAACTTAGTTGATGAATTGGAAAATCATGGGTAAAAATTTAAAGAACAGCATATATACATGAAAGCATGTGCAAGAGTTAATAAGTCAACAGAAACATTAACATAGGTGAAAGTAATAATNTTCAGTGTCTCCTTATGTGCTATTCAGTCTTCATATGTATTGTGTTCTATATAATTATATTATATTAGGAAAAAATGAGCTACTAAGCTGATGAATTGGAAACTGGTGGCAAAAATTTTAAGAACAAGACATACACATGAAGACATGTGCAAAAGTCAATAAGTCAGCAGAAACATCAGCATAGATGAAAGTAATAGTTGTGGAACAAAATAGGTGGTGAACTGGCCAATATGTTGCTAAGATGTGGATTATGTTACATGAATGCTAAGTAGGAAAAGAATCAGAGAAAAATAAATCTCCAGAAAGCAGGGTGTATTTGACCAGAGACATGCATGGTGATAAAACAACAATCCTAGTTAACTTCATCTGGAAGCTAAATGTGTGTTAGTTCAGTTCAGTTCAGTCACTCAGTAATGTCTGACACTTTGCACTCCAGGGACTGCAGCAGGCCAGGCTTCCCTGTCCATCACAAACTCCCAAAGTTTACTCAGTCTCATGTCCATCGAGTCAGTGATGCCATCCAACTATCTCATCCTCTGTTGGCCCCTTTTCCTCCCACATTCAATCTTTCTCAGCATCAGGTTGTTTTCTAATGAGTCAGCTCTTTGCATCAGGTGGCTAAAGAATTGGCATTCAGCTTCAGCAACAGTCCTTCCAGTGAATATTCAGGACTGTTATGCTCTGGATTAAATGCTTTGGGTGTACTCACCAAGGATCATGGCAGCATTTTGACATAGTTTTTATTAGTATACTCACTATACTTCTTAGGATACTGAGATAAAAAACAATGAAGTATATTCAGCTGGTAAGATTAGTAATTGTGGTGTGAATCCAAACAGTGTACCTCAAGCCCATCTACTGTACACAGTAGATAAGAAGACATTATTTTCTGCAACAGACCATGAACTTGGAATGAAGTATAAATGAGACAAGAATGAATGGTAGGACTTTCCTGATGGTCCAGTGGCTAAAACTTAGCGCTTTAACTGCTGTGGGTCCAGGTTCTATCCCTAGTTGTGGAACTGGAGCCCAAAGTTCCATGGTGACACATACAAAAAATAGAAGGAATAAATGGTGACCACAAATTGAAGAGACATTGGTGATATGAAAGATAGGACCTGTGTGGTAGTAGTCATTGCATGCCAGGGATTGAGAGGGTCCAGCATATATGCATTTGTTGATACCAGTCAAAGGGACAAGCTGAATCACACATGGGGAAAACTTGGCAGATCCTGAGACAGGATTAATATCAACAGCCCCAATCTTCCTTGTCATCCCTCCCCACATGGATTAATCATCCTTTACAGATTACTGCAGAAGGCCTGAAACAACTCTCCTGCCCTCAGGCACTTTGTCAAAGGCTCACCCAACAACCCAAGGTTTGGAAGAGCTCACCTATAAGCTTTCTCTGGCCTTGACAAAGAGCAGCTAATCTCCAATGGAAAAGAAAAACCTCTAGGCCAATATTTGGCTGTTTCTGGTATCTTAGTTTGGAAGCCATAGTTTGGATATAGTTTTCAAGTACTTGGTTTGCTGTTTCTTCCAAGTTCTATTTGAGGACTATGTAGCCAAGTCTAACAACATCAGCTGTCTGTTCCAAGTTTATCATTCAGAGTTATTCAAAGAAATTGAGCCAATAAGAGACATTTTACACCCATATATATATGTTTATATACATATAAACATGTTTATATACATATATATATATATACACACACACACACATAGGTACTTCTACACACACATACACACACACACACATATATATATAAAGATGGTTTATCTTGAGGAATGTAGTTCCCTATTTATGGAGGCTGAGAAATTCCACAGTCTCCTGTCTGCAAGGTGTAAATCCAGGAAAGGCAGTGATAGAACTCTGTCCCAGTCTGTAGGCCTGTGAATCAGGAGTTCTGGTGGTGTGAATCCTAGTTGAGGAGAAGGAAATGAGGAGAAATGTTCTATCTAAAGCAATGAGATAGGAAAAGGGGGAAGAATTCTTCCTTTTTCTCCCTTTTGTTCCATTTGGGCCCTGGACGATGCCCACTCACATTGGGGAAGGCCTTCTATTCTACTAAGTCATCAATACAAATGCTCATCTCATCCAGAAACACCCTCACATTACAACCAGAAACAATGATTTATTTGGATGTTCCACGACCAGTCAAGTTGACACATAAAATTGGCCATCACAGGGGATAAGGCAGCATCATGGATTGCTGTATAACACTGTTCACACCATGAAGCCTCAAACACCCTCCTACATGGTCTTTCCATGGGAGGGACAGTGCTAGCACTCGATCATCTTTCCTAGAAGCACTGTGCAACTTGTGACCATGCAGTCCAGCTAAAGGAAACATGGGCTATGGGGTCCGCACACCCTGTAGAGTGTAGATGAGTTAAACACTCAAGGTAGTCAAGCCTAGGGGAGCTGCACCTTCCTGTTTGTACAACTCACAAATTGAGAGCAGGTGCAGAGATCTCTCAACAGCAGGCTCCAGGGAAAGCAATGGGCTTCCAGTCTCACTCTAAATAACTGAAGTATAGCAACATTTGTAGCAGAGATATGAAGTCCTCCTGTGTTTCTTCCTATAGCAACAGGATAAATAATGCTTCTTGTGGTTGGGGTGGGGACATGAATTCAGAAAAAGAGGTAGGTAAGGGATTTATGCCTAGGCCTTATAAGGAAGACATGATTTTCACAGATAGAAAAGCAGGAAAGGATATGAAAATCCTGGTGGGTGCTACCTATCCTAGATGCTTCTACGAGTTAGCTTGTTGTCGATGTTCCATGGTCTTCCCAAAATATCTGCAACCTGATCTGACTTGCCAAATTTCCAAGTGCAAACCATGGCTCCTTCACAAAGTGCTCAGCCCAGTACTCTCTCATTCCAGAGCTCATAACTGATTCCCCTGGAACTCTGCTGTGGTGTATCTCCATGTCCATATCTAATATGAAAAACTCACATTATGCCTGCAAGGAGTTAAGCTTTGATGGCTTCCTGGAGAGGGATGTAATTGCCCTAGGCCTGGGTAAACTGAATGTGCATGCTTTCCAAAATCTAAGATGACAAGAAAGAAAGCAAAAGATCTGTGCAAAGACCCAAGAAGTAGAGCTAGGCACTGAGGGATGGACACGGATATAGAAAGACAGGAATAGGGGTAGAGATTTCATTACTTCAGGTGGGGCTTTTGAAACACAGATTCCCACCAGTAGACCTACCTGGGAGGAATGGCCAATCTCCCCATCAATTATCACAGGCCCACCAATGACGATCTTGGGAGGCGGTACCGAAGAAACATTGTGGAGGAAGCCCTAGCGAGTGAATAAGCACAGAGACTAAGCTCCCGACTGTTTGGAGTATCATGTGGGGCTTCCGTCTACCCTTCTCCCTGGTTAGGATTTAACGTGGTGGGTCCCTTTCCCGAGATCTCAAAAGTGTACATTTTCGTTACTTTATTCGTATTTAGCTGTCTGCAGTGTGATTTGGAGAGTCGAGGAGATGGGGGTCTCCTAATTGGACACCTTGAGAAACATGTCTCGCGGCTCCTTGGGTGGATGGCAAAGAAGGTCTCTCAGGCACTTCCGGGTTTGGTGTTGGGCCTTATGTAACAGCCCGATGAACCTTGCCAAATTTCCAAGTGCAAACCATGGTTCCTTCACAAAGTGCCCAGCCCAGTACTCTCTGATTCCAGAGCTCATAACCAATTTTCATAACGATTCTCATAACGATTTTCTTTAATTGTGGGTCTTGCAGAGCCCTTTCCCTTTAACGGTGTTAATATTGTGTAGTATTTGCATCTTAGTGTGAGGAGGTGTGCGTGTGGTTGCCTGAGTGGTGTGGGGATGCCAGACAGTCTGGTGACCGTCGTTCATCATGGAGCTGATTCCGCCTTGTATGCAGAGCGTTTGGGCTGGATATGTCGTTGCCGGATATAGGTTCAAGTGTTGATCTTAGCCATTTCTGTGACCTTTCTTAACCATTGAGCGTGTTTCTGTTATTTTCCACGTGAAGCGAGAAAGTAAGTCTCTGAGGTAACAGGTGCCCTGTTAAGACAGCTGACGGCCCTTGGCTGCCTTGGTGTTTTGTGTTTTATTTAACAACATGGCTTTAAGTTTAATATCATTTGTTCGTTAACTTTTCTAATGGTCTTCTTCACATGTTGCCTTAAAATGGAACACAAATCCTGAGAATTTTAACATGAAAATTGAGTAAGCAGATGGCTTGATTGGCTCGGGGCTTGTTCATGGACCCTGGAGGTGGTCTTCAGTCACCTTGGAAGGCTCTTTTGAATGTTGTGTGTGTTTAAGATCCTTTTATTGAATCACAAATGGCCCTTAAAAGATTTGGTGATGTTTGGAGGTTACAAATAAGAAAACAGCAGTCTCTTGGGCTGTTGCTTTCTTTCAAACCCAGAAGGGAAACAAGCACCCAGTGTTTTTCTTTTCCTTTTACTATACATTACAGTAGGGCTTCCCTGGTGGCTTAGAGGTTAAAGCATCTGCCTAGAATGCGGGAGACCTGAGTTCAATCCCTGGGTCTGGAAGATCCCCTGGAGAAGGAAATGGCAACCCACTCCAGTACTTTTGCCTGGAGAATCCCATGGAGGGAGGAGCCTGGTAGGCTACAGTCCACAGTCCATAGGGTCACAAAGAGTCAGACACGACTGAGCAACTTCACTTTCACTTTCATACATTATAATGGTGTGGGCCTTTTCAGGGCATAGCAGTTGTTTGACTTAGCTTAATTGTGATCCTATTTGTGTTTCACAACTACTCTGCAAATAAACGTATTTTCAATGGGCATATTCTGTATTAAATGGATTGCCTGGGTGCTGGAGTTTACACAGTTACAGTGGATGTGAATGAGCTCCTCTTGTCCACCAAGACTGGATGCTCTTATCATTTCAATTTTACATGTTCATCTCACTGTATTCAATTAAGTTTGTTCCTGCGGCTCCCCAGAACTTTCTTTAAATGGTTTTGTGTAGCTATCAGTTTACAGAAATGAACTTCACCTTGATTATGCTTGATTTTGCATTATAATTTCTTGGTTGATAGAGTTATTTTGTTTATATTCTGATGTTGTTCCCTCTTCATAAAGCTCCTTGAGAATATACATTGGGGGATAGTCTTGATTTTTAAATACAAAACATAATTATGTGGCTTTGTCTTTGATGTGTTATCAGATTGATTGCATTCCATCTGACTATGTCTGCCATTTAAAGAGTTTGGGATAGTCTTTTGTTAAATAAATTGCATTTGGTATCATTTAACCCAGTTGAATGTGTATCCTTGGCTGTTTCATAAGATTTCTGTAAAAGTTTTTCATTATCTTCTTTGCATAAGTAAGGAAAAAATTGTTCTGATTGGCTTTTTAACCCTTGTTTAACAACAGTGACTAGCGTCAAGCTGTCCACTGGCCCGAGCTGTGAAAAAAGAAAAAAGTCTTCTCTGAGACTGTCCTTCTTCAAGCAAGGGTCATGGCCTTTCACTGTAATGTTCCATAATTGCTCTGTGATGTTTGGTTTAAACAGGATGAACCAGTGGTTCATTTTGAAGGGGAAGCCATATCTCTGAAGATCAGTCTCTGTCTTATGTTACCTTTCATAACATTTGGCCCAGTCTAATGGGCAGAGGTAGCATGATTGCACTCCTGAGTTCAGTGTTTTCGGAAGCTTCTCTACATAAGGGAAATGGAGTGTTTGCCCCCATGACACACACCTATATGCATTTCCAAGTTACTTAATTTCCCTGCAGTTGTGCTAGTCTGAATACCCACAGGCAATCTTCTTGCAGATCTCCTTCAGGACCTGTAGAGGACTGTCAACTAAAGAGTGGATGTGAAACCAACTGGCCTGACCCACTAGACAAGTAAGAGCCAACTTATGTTATGTGGGGCCACAGTTGCTGGGCAGAGGGCAGGACTTGTTCCCTGTCATCTGTAGCATAATTGAAAATGGTGACTAAATGCTTTCCTGGGAAAACAGTGTCAAGGTCTCTCCCTGGACTCAGCTTGCTAATTCTGTGGTAGAAATCGTTAATGGAATCAGTTCATTAAACAAGACAGTGGTATCTTTGTCCAGTCCTTAATCATGATCTTCTGTTCATCGT
>SJYA01003325.1:290283-306983 GCA_006410615.1 Neotragus moschatus | reverse complement strand
ATGACCCAGATAACCATTATGGTGTGATCACTCACCTAGAGCCAGATATCCTAGGGTGCAAAGTCAAGTGGGACTTAGAAAGCATCACTACAAAGAAAGCTAGTGCAGGTGATAGAATTCCAGATGAGCTATTTCAAATCTTAAAAGATGATGCCTTAAAAGTTCTGAACTCGATATGCTAGCCAATTTGGAAAGCTCAGTAGTGGCCACAGGACTGGAAAAGATCAGATTTCATTCCAATCCCAAAGAAAGGCAATGCCAAAGAGTGTTCAAACTACTGCACAATGTACTCATCTCACATGCTAGCAAAGTAATGCTGAAAATTCTGCAAGCTAGGCTTCAACAGTACATGAGCTGAGAACTTCCATATGTTCAAGCTGGATTTAGAAAAGGCAGAGGAATCAGAGATCAAAATGCCAAAATCCATCGCATTATACAAAAAGCAAGAGAATTCCAAAAAAACATCTACTTCTTCTTCATTGACTATGCCAAAACCTTTGAGTGTGTGGATCACAACAAACTGTGGAAAATTCTTAAAGAGATGGGAATATCAGACCACCTTACCTGTCTCCTGAAAAATCTTTATGCAAGTCAAAAAGTAACAGTTAGAACCAATCATGGAACAATGGACTGGTTCCAAATTGGGAAAGGAATACATCAAGGCTATATGTTGTCACCCTGCTTATTTAACTTCTATGCAGACTAACTCATGTGAAATGCTGGGCTGGATGAAACACAAGTTGGAATCAAGATTACTGGGAGAAGTATCTATAACCTCAGATATGCAGATGACATCACCCTTACAGCAAAAGTGAAGAGTAACTGAGGAGCCTCTTGATGAAAGTGAAAGAGGAGAGTGAAAAAGCTGGCTTAAAACTCAACACTCAAAAGACAAAGAACATGGCATCCAGTCCCATCACTTCATGGCAAATAGATGGGGAAACAATGGAAACAGTGAAAGACTTTTTTTTAATGGGCTCCAAAATCACTGCAGATGGTGACTGAAGCCATCAAATTAAGAGATGCTTGCTCCTTGGAAGAAAAGCTATGGCCAACCTAGACAGCATATTAAAAAGTAGAGACATTACTTTGCTGACAAAGGTCCTTCTAGTCAAAGCTGTGGTTTTTCCAGTAGTCATGTATGGATGTGATAGTTAGATCATAAAGAAAGTTGAGTGCTGAAGAACTGATACTTTTGAACTGTGGTGTTGGAGAAGACTCTTGAGAGTCCTTTGGACTGCAAGTAGATCAAACCAGTCAATCCAAAAGGAAATTATTCTTAAATATTCATTGAAAGGACTGATGCTGAAGCTGAAGTCCCAATACTTTGACCACCCGACGAGAACTGACTCATTGGAAAAGACCCTGATGCTGGGAAAGATTGAAGGCAGGAGGAGAAGGGGATGAGAGGATGAGATGGTTGGATGGCATCACTAACTTAATGGACATGAGTTTGGACAAGCTCTGGGAGTTGGTAATGGACAGGGAAACCTGGCATGCTGGAGTCCATGGGTCACAAAGAATCTTGACAGGACTGAGCGACTGAACTGAATTGAACTGAGAACTTCCCATAACTCGAAAACGTAGTGTTGCACTGTCTTCTATGGGTGGATTTTAGAACTGTATCAGAAAGTTCTTCAAGTATATTTTTTGTCTCGCATTTCAGCCACAGAAATAGTTACCCAACATGCACACTTTTGATACTAGTAAGAGAAGAGAGACAAGGAAGGTCTTGATTACAACCAGGGCTAAGAGAAGCAGATGTCAGTGTGACAGTCTAGTGCCTCATAGAAGTCTAAAATTTAATGGAGCAGCGTCATTGCCTGGTGTATTACTTCCACTACTTCAACAAACCACAGAAGTGTTGTGTTGCCGTGTCATTCAGTGACATTGAGACTCACTCAGACACAGCCAGTTTTATTATGAGCAAGAGAACAACAGAAAATTAGGACTTGTGGCACAGGGAGTGAGTAGACAAGTCAATGTGAGGCGGTAGATACTGTTATCAGCGGAAAACCTATTGGAGCAGCGCCACCTAGGCTGGATTCCTTGAACTGCAACAGAAAGCATTTGGGAAGACTTTTTGCTAAAACCTTCACCCCAAAACACCCCATTGTGTAAGGAGAAAGGAAGAAAAAGAAGAGAACTGTTGGGGCACAGGAAGGAAGTTGGGGAAGTAGATGTCAATGAGAACCTGTAGAGTCTCACATAACTCGAAAGCCTGTTGGAAAAGAGCCATTACTGTAAGATTACTTGAACTGCATCAGGACGCCCTTGGAAAGATATTTTCAAACCATTCAGAGACTTTGGCAGTAAACCAAGCACAGCTCCATTTGTGAAAAGAGTGAAGAGAATGGAGCTCTTGGGGGTACAGGAAGGATGTAAGGTAATATATGTCAATGTGAACATTTAGAACCTTCCAGAACTTGAGTATTTAGTGGATTGGCACCATCTACCAGTGAATTGCTTGACACTCAGCAGAAATCTCATCAGATGTGTTTCCAAAGCGTTTGAGGCAGGGTCAATCACATGTCCCATTCTGTTTTGATAGGGACAAGATAAAATAGATAAGAAAGGGCTCCGTGCACAGAAAAGTAGTGGGGGTAGTCGATGTTAGTGGGAGGCTGCAGTGAAAGTGAAAGGGAAGTCGCTCAGTCGTGTCCAACTCTGCAACCCCGTGGACTGTAGCCCACCAGGCTCCTCCGCCCATGGGACTCTCCTGAACCCAGGTCTCCCGCATTGTGGGCAGACGCTTTAACCTCTGAGCCAAGGGAGGGTGTAGCTGCTGTTGCTACTACTGGTGCTAAATCGCTTCAGTCGTGTCCAACTCTGTGCGATCCCATAGACGGCAGCCCACCAGGCTCCCCCGTCCCTGGGATTCTCCAGGCAAGAACACTGGAGTGGGTTGCCATTTCCTTCTTCAATGCATGAAAGTGAAAAGTGAAAGTGAAGTCGCTCAGTCGTGTCCGACTCTCAGCGACCCCATGGACTGCAGCCTACCAGGCTTCTCCATCTATGGGATTTTCCAGGCAAGAGTACTGGAGTGGGGTGCCATAGGGAGGGTGTAGAGCATCTCATAACTCGAAAACGAAGACGAGCAGCGCCATCTGCTAGTAGATTTTGGAACTACACCAGAAAGCCCTTAGAGAGGTGTTTGTTTTTTTTTTTAATAACTTCACTCCCAGGTTTAGTCATTCAGCGTGGACAGTTTTAATACGATGAAGGGAAGAAAGAGAAGGTAGGTCTTGAGCACAAGCAGGGAGTGGGAGGACAAGCTGTCAATGTGAGGCTGTAGTGCCTCATAGAACTCAGAAATTTAATGGAGTAGCGTCATTTCCTGGTGGATTACTTCCAGTCAACAAGCGATGGAAATGTTGTGTTGCCATGCCATTCAGCAACAAGGAGACTTACCCGTGCCCAGCTAGTTACAATATCTGCAAGAGAACAACAGGAAACTATGTCTTGTGGCACAGGGATGGAGTGGGTAGACAAGATATCTACATGAGGCAGTAAGGCGTGTTATCACCAAAAAACTTAGTACAGCAGCAACACCTAGGCTGGATTGCTTGAACTGCAGCAGAAAACATTTGGGAAGAGGTGTTGCCAAGACCTTCATCGAAGTGGACATTTACACAGGCAAAACCAGCATGCGATGGGCAAAGAAAGGAAAAGAAGAGAGTTATTGGGTCACGGGAAGAAAGTGGTGGAAGTAGATGGCAAAAGCAAAGTGTAGAGTACCCCATAGCTGGAAAATCTAGTGAAGCAAAGGCATCTGCTAGTGGATCACTTGAATTACAGCAGAAAGCCCTGGGAAAGATGTGTAACCAAGGCATTCAGTGACTTGGACAGTCACCCAAGCACAGCATGTTTTGTTAAAGGAAATAAGAGAATGGATATCTTGGGGCACAGGAAGAAAGTATGGCTGTAGATGTCATGGGAACATTTAGAACCTTGTACTACACATGAATATAATCGAGCTGTGATATCTACTTGTGGATTCCTTGAAACTCAACAGAAATCTCACGGGAATATATTTTTCCAAATCTTTCACCAGCAGTGACAGTCATCAGTCCACAGCCATATTTTATATGGAGAAGAAAAAACAGATAAAAGAGAGCTTGGTCCACAGGAAGGGAGTGGGGTTGTAGAAGTCAATGAAAGGATGTAGAGCATCCTGAACCTCGAAAAAGTAGTGGAGCAGCGCCATCTGCTGTTGGCTTCCTAGAACCACATCAGAAAGCCTTTGCAATTTTTTTGCTTGGCGTTTTAGCCAGTTACGGGCTTCCCTGGTGGTGCAGAGGTTAAAGCGTCTGCCTGCAATGTGGGAGACCTGGGTTCGATCCCTGGGTCGAGAAGATTCCCTGGAGAAGGAAATGGCAACCCACTCCAGTATTCTTGCCTGGAGAATCCCATGGACGGAAGAGATTGGTGGGCTAGTGCACAGGTCACAAAGAGTCGGACACGACTGAGCGACTTCACTTCTTAGCCAGTTACAGTCATCCAGTACCGACAGTTTTTTCATGAGGAAGAGAAGAAAGCGAAGGTTGGTCTTCAGCACAAGCAGGGACCCAGGGGTGAAGATGTCAGTGTAAGGCTCTAGTGACCCATAGAACTTCACAATTTAATGGAGCTGGGTCATCTTCTGGTGGATTACTTCAACTACTTCAATAAGCCATGGGGGTGTTGTGTTGTCATATCATACATCGACACAGAGACTCATCCATGCTTAGCCGGTTATAATATTGGCAAGAGAAAAACAAGAAACGAGGTCTCCTGACATAGGGAGGGAGTGGGTACACCAGATGTCAATGTGACGCTTTAGAGACTGTGATCACCAAAAACTCTATTGGAACACCGCTACCTAGGACGGATTCCTTGAACTGCAGCAGAAAGCATTTTGGGAGAGGTGTTACCAAGACCTCCATCAACTTGAATTCACCCCAGCACAACCGGTTGTGTGAAGGGCAGAGAAGGAAAAAGAAGAGAGGTGTGGGCACAAGAAGGAAGTTGGGACCTAGATGTCATTGGAAGCATGTAGAGTCTCACATAACTTGAAAACCTAGTGGAGCAGAGCCAATGCTGGTGGATTACTTGAGTTAGAGCCCAAAGCCCCGGAAAAGATGTGTCAAGGTGTTCAGCGACTTGGACAGCACCCAAGCACAGTCCATTTTGTTAAGAGAAATAAGAGAATGGAGATCTTGGGGTACAGGAAGGGTGTAGAGTAGGAGATGCCAAAGGGATCATTTAGAACCTTGTATTACTCAAGAACTTAGTGAAGCAACACCATCTACCGGTGAACTCCTTTAATCTTAGCAGAAATTCCATGTGAAGTTGTGTTTCAAAGGCATTCATCAGCAGGGACAATCACCCATCCACAGCCAGTTTTAATATGGACAAGAAAAAATAGATAAGAGAGGGCTCAGTGCACAGGAAGACAGTGAAAGTAATCGATGTCAATGTGAGGGTGTTGAGCATCCCACAACTCAAAAAAGTAGTGGAGCAGGGCCATCTGCTGGTAGATTTGTCAAACTACGTTAGAAAGCCCTCAAGAGTTTTTTGGCCTAGCACTTCAGCCACAGGGATAGTCATTCCCTGTGTCCACAGGGAATGCACATTTTTATTATGAGAAAGAAAAGAAAGAGAAAGTGGGTCTTGAGCGCAAGCAGGGAGTGGGAGGAGAAGATGTCAGTGTGAGGCTGTAGTGCCTTGTAGAACTCAAAAATTAAATGGAGCAGCAGCATCTCCTGGTGGATCAATTCCACTACCTCAGCAAGCTTGGAAGGTATTGTTTTACTAGGTCATTCAGCAACATGGAGACTCACCTGTGCACAGCCATTTATAATACGGGCAAGATAACAATAGGAAACGAGGTCTTGTGGCACAGGGAGGGATCAGGTAGACCAGATCTCAATGTAAAGTAGTCATGACTGTTATCACCGTAAAACCTAGTGGAGCAGTGACACCTAGGCTGGATTCCTTGAACTGCAACAGAAAGCATTTGGGAAGAGGTGTTGCCAAGACCTTCACTGACATGAACATTCAGTCAAGCACAGCCTGGTTTGCAAAGGGCAAAGAAAGAAAAGGTAGAGAGGTATTTGGGCACAGGGTGGTGGAAGTGGATGTCAATGGGAATGTGTAGAGTCTCACATAACTCAGAAACCTAGTGGAGCAGAGCTATCTGCTGGTGGATTCCTTGAACTACAGCAGAAAACTCTGGCAAAAAAAATGTGTTGTCGAGTTGTTCAGTGACTTGGACTGGCACCCAGCACAGCCCATTTTTGTTTAGGGAAAGAAGAGTATAGAGACCTAGGGCACAAGAAGGATGTAGGGCAGTAAATGTCACGGGAATCTTTAGAACCTTGTACTACTTGAGAAAATATTGGAGCGATACCATCTACTAGTGAATTGCTTGAAATTCATCAGAAATAACATGGGAAGGTGTGTTTCCAAGGCATTCAATGGCAGGGACAATCGCAGCCAGGGTTGTTTTTTTTTTTTTTTTTTTTACAAGCTGGATTTATTTATTTTAAATTAATTTATTTTAATTGGAGGCTAATTATTTTGCAACATTGTAGTGGCTTTTGCCATATATTGACACAAATCAGCCTTGGGTGTACATGTGTTCTGCATCCTGACCCTCCCTCCNTTTTTTTTTTTTTTTTTACAAGCTGGATTTATTTATTTTAAATTAATTTATTTTAATTGGAGGCTAATTATTTTGCAACATTGTAGTGGCTTTTGCCATATATTGACACAAATCAGCCTTGGGTGTACATGTGTTCTGCATCCTGACCCTCCCTCCCACCTCCCTCCCCATCCCATCCCTCTGGGCCATCCCAGTGCACCAGCCCTGAGCACCCTGTCTCATGCATCAAACCTGGACTGGCGATCTATTTCACATATGGTAATATACATGTTTCAATGCTACTCTCTCAAATCATTCCACCCTTGCCTTCTCCCACAGAGTCCAAAAGACTGTTCTTTACATCTGTATCTCTTTTGCTGTCTCGCATATAGGATCATCATCACCATCTTTCTAAATTCCATCTATATGCATTAGTATACTGTATTGGTGTTTTTCTTTCTGACTTCACTCTATATAATAGGCTCCAGTTTCATCCACCTCATTAGNCTTTCACTTTCATCAAGAGGCTCTTTAGTTCCTCTTCACTTTCTGCCACAAGGGTGGTGTCATCTGCATATCTGAGGTTATTGATATGTCTCCCGGCAATCTTGATTCCAGCTTGTGCTTCTTCCAGCTCAGCGTTTCTCATGATGTACTCTGCATAGAAGTTAAATAATCACGGTGACAATATACAACCTTGATGTACCCCTTTCCTGTTTGGAATCAGTCTGTTGTTCCATGTCCATTTCTAACTGTTGCTGCATATAGGTTTCTCAAGAGGCAGATCAGGTGGTCTGGTATTCCCATCTCGTTTAGAATTTTCCACAGTTTATTGTGATCCCCACAGTCAAAGACTTTGGCATAGTCGATGAAGCAGAAATAGATGTTTTTCTGAAGTGTAGAGAATCCCATAACTCTAAAACGTAGTGCACCACCGCCATCTGCTGGTGGATTCCTGGAACTACATCAAAAAGCCCTTGAGTGTTATTTTGCCTAGCATTTCAGCCACAGTGATAGTCATACAGTATCGACAGTTTTTTTACGAGGAAGGGGAGAGAGAAAGATAGGTCTTAAGCACAAGCAGAGAGTGGGAGGAGAAAATGTCAATGTGAATCTCTAGTGCCTCATAGAACTCGAAAATTTAGTGCAGCTGTGCCATCTCCTGGTGGATCATTTCCACTACCTCAACAGGCTTGGAGGTGTTACCATGTCACTGAGAGACATGGAGACTCACCCATGCACAGCCAATTATGATATAAGCAAGAGAAAAACGGGAAACGAGGTCTTGTGGCACAGGGAGGGAGCAGGTAGCCCAGATGTCAATGTGAGGTGTTTGAGAAAAACCTAGTGGAGAAGTGCCACTTAGGCTGGATTCCTTGTACTGCAGCAGAGAGCATTGGGGACGAGGTGTTACCAGGAACTTCATCTACGTGGACATTCACCCAAGCACAGCCAGTTGTGTGAAGGGCAAAGAAAGAAAAAGAAGAGAGTTATTGGTGCACAGGAATTGAGTGGGGGTTGTAGATGTCAATGGGATTGTGTAGGCTTACATTAATTTGAAAACCTAGTGGAGCAGCGCCCTCTGCTGGAGGATTCCTTGAACTACATCACAAATCCCTGCCCTAGTTGTGTTGCCAAGGCCTTCAAGGACAGGGACAGTCAGCTGTGCACAGCCAGTTTTGATATGGACAAGAGAAGAAAGAAGTCTTGGGGCACAGGAAAGGGGTGGGGTAGTAAATGTTAATGTAAGGCTGTACAGCCTTTTATACTTTAAAAACCTAGTGGAGCAGAGCCATTTGCAGGTGGATTTCTTGAACTACATCAGAAAGCCCTGGTGACATTGTGTTGGTAATCCACTCCACATCATTCAGTGAACACTAAACATGGTGACTGACATATGGACACAGTCTGTACACAAGGACCCGTCTTTGTTAGTGATCAGCTTGATTTAGAGCTGGTCAGTCAAGCTGCTCAGTCTCAGGACTTCAAAAGGTGAGGATCTCTGGCTGAAACAGAATGGTGACTAGAGGCCTACCTTTGGCCTTTCATCCTCACCAGCAATGAGAGCCCTTGAACCACTTATGTAGTCTATGCCTGCTTGCTACTTAAAGTGTGGTCCAGGGACCAGCAGCATCAGCATCTCCTGGGAACTTGTGACTCTGAGGCCTCCACTACAGACCTATTGAATCAGGACTTGCACTTTCATAATATGCCTAGTGATTCCAGTGCACATTAGATTTTGAAAAATACTACTTCTTGGTAACTTGGGGACCAAGAATTTGACATAATTGAACTATATTTTACAAATGAACCTAGAAGACTCACAGTGATGTACCCAAATCGACACAAATAGGGGGTGGAAGATCCAAAGTTAGCAACTAAATTGCCTCACTTTCATCTCAGGTGTTTCTGCACTATTCTAGTCTGTTGTAGCCTGTGGCAGATTCCTCTCTGGCCACAGAGGACAAGTTCATGCTTTGTTTTTGAGACAAAACTCCCTGTCATACGTTTTTGCATCTAAATCCATGACTTGTGGAACTTCCCTGGTGGCTCAGTAGTTAAGACTTCACCTTCCAGGGCTTCTGTGGTGGTCTGGTGGTTGAGAATCCACCTGCCAGTGCAAGGGACATGGTTTCTGATACTTGTCTGGGAAGATGCCACATGCTATGGAGCAGCAAAGCCAGGGTACCACAACTTTTGAAGCCCTTGCACCCTAGGGCCTGTGCTCCAAAACAAGAGAAGCCACAGCAGTGAATAGTCCAGGCACTGCAACAAAGAGTAGGCCCTGATAACCAGGACTAGGAAAAGCCTGACCAAAGCAACAAAGGCCTAGTGAAGCCAACAATAAATAAATGAGTGTTTAAAAAAAAAAATAAAGACTTTGGTTTCCAATACAGAGATTGGGGATTTGATCCCTGGTTAGAAAGATGGGATCCCACATGCCTCTCAATCAAAATCCAAAACAAACAATATACTAACAGATTCAACAAAGACTTTAAATGGTCAACATCAAAAACAAAATCTTAAAAAAAGGACATGACTTACTACCTTACCTAACACCAAAGTTCTCCAGAACTGAGGTCAAACTAGATCCTTACCATTCCCCTCTCCTAAGACATCCCTTACTGCAATCCTTCCTAGAAACTGTCTTTGGTGAGTGTTGTAGCCTAATGGGAAAATGTCTAGGAGGGCAGGCATTCATTATTGTGATATCACTAAGCTGGTGGAAGTTCAACACTAGGACTCCAGCTTCTGACAAGGACTGAGATGACCCATGTGTGGACTTCTGTCCAATTTTTTGGACATGAGATCACCAATTACTTCTGCTTCTGCTGTTAGGCAGGACAGTTGCCACATACAGTAAACATTTCAGCCTTGTTCCTTCAAAAGGTGAATTTAAAATATAATGGATATACCAAAAATCTCTTTTTTTAATTAAACCTAATAAAATAATTTTGTCTTTAATTTTTAAGATTATTATTGATTTATGATATTAGTTTTGGATATACAATATAGTGATTCAATGGTTTTATAGATTATACTCCATCTAGAATTATTATAAAATGTTGGCTATATTCCTTCTGCTGTACAGTATATCCTTGTTGCTCATTTATTTTATACATTGTAATTTGTACCTCTTAATCCCCTACCTCTATCTTGCCTTTTCCCTATCCCTCCCCACTGGTAACCACTAGTTTATTCTCTGTATCTGGATACACCAAAACATTGTTAAATAGAAGGACTTAGTTTCTTGATTCCTGATCCCAGAAACACCCCGACTGAGATTAGGAATGCTTGGTGTAGTTCTTGTCACGGGGCCACAATGACATGGGGAAAACAAGGAGCGGGGTATCATGGTGGTTTTGGTGTGTCCTGGCCCAGGACTCAAAGAATGGGTTCTCCTGCAAAGCCCTTGGACCCTGGAACCAGTTGTAAGCAGGCTGGCAACATTTATTTAATTAGACTCATCATACTCATTTGAATTACAACAGTCTACCAGAAGATGACCCAGACACAGAGAATCTCACGAGAGACTTATACAGACCTGCCTTTGTGTGTGAACGTCTCCTGTGGAGGCACTGGTCAGCAGTGGCCTGCCAAGGGGACAGAGCCTCTGGCTGCAGCAGATCTGGGAGGTATTGCATGTGGCATAAGTCCTCTTGGAAGAAGTCACCATTTTCCCTGCCACAGAGCCACCAAGCAGATGACCCACAAACTGGAGAGCGATTATAGCAAGGACATTCTTGCACTGTTGCAAAAGTTCTAGGGCCCACAACAGATTCCCCAACCTGGGGATCCAGCAAAGGGACAGAGAACCCCCAGGGAATTTGACATTGAAACCCAGAGGGATTTGATTACAGAACTTCCACAGGACTGGGGAAACAGACTCCTGGAGGGCACAAACAAAACCTGCGCACACCAGGATCTGGGAGAAAGGAGAAGTGACCCTAAAAGATACTGAGCCAGACTTGGCTGTGAGGGTCCAGGAGTCTCTGGTGGACACGTGGGTTGACAGTGGCCTGCTGCAGACTCAGGGGCACAGAATACAACATTCCTGGGAGCTTTGGGGAGTGTGCTGGCATAAGTCCTTTTGAAGGAGGTCCCCATTACTGCCATTATCCCTACCATATTTGGGGCTGAGGTGAAACTACAGGGAGGGAACACAGCCCCACCCATCAACAGAAAATTGATTAAAGATTTACTGAGCATACCCCGCCCCCCAGTCAGAGAAAGACCTAGATTCCCCCATAGACAGTCTCTCCCATCAGGGAGAATCCACAAGCCTCTTATCCTTATCTATCAGAGGGGAGACACAATGAAAACCAAAATCACAGAAAACTAATCAAACTGAGCACATGGACCACAGCCTTGTCTAACTCAATGAAAGTATGAGCCATGCCATGTAGGCCCACCCAAGATGGATGGGTCGTGGCAGAGAGCTCTTGCAAAACATGATCCACTGGGGAAGGAAATGGCAAATAACTTCAGTATTCTTGCCTTGAGAACAGCAAGAAAAGGCAAAAAGATATGATACTGAAAGATTAACTCCCCAGGTCGGTAGGTGTCCAATATGATACTGGAGAAGAGTGGAGAAATAGTTCCAGAAAGATTGAAGAGGCTGAGCCAAAGCAAAAACAAGGCCCAGTTGTGGATGTGACTTGTGATAGATGTAAAGTCTGATGCTGTAAAGAACAATATTGCATAGGAACCTGGAACGTTAGGTCCATGAATCAAGGTAAGTAGGAAGTGGTCAAATAGGAGATGGCAAGAGTGAACATCAACATTTTAGGAATCAGTGAACTAAAATGGACTAGAATGGATGAGTTTAATTAATATGACCATTACATCTACTACTGTGGGCAAGAATCCTTCAGAAGAAATGGAGCTTCCCTCATAGTCACCAAAAGAGTCCAAAATGCAGTACTTGGTGCAATCTCAAAAACGACAGAATGATCTCTGTCCGCTTCCAAGGCAAAACATTCAATATCATAGTAATCTGAGTCTATGCCCCAACCACTAATGCTGAAAAAGCTGAATTTCAGTGGTCTATGAAGACTTAAAAGACCTTCTAGAACTAACACCATAAAAAAAGATTGCTTTTCATCATAGGGGATTGGAATGCAAAAGTAGGAAATCAAGAGATATCTGAAGTAACAGGAAAGTTTGACCTTGGAGTACAAAATGAAGCAGGTCAGAGGCTAACAGTTTTTCAAAGAGAATGCACTAGTCATAGCAAACACTGTCTTCCAACAACACAAGAGTCTCTTTACACATAGACATCACCAGATGGTCAATATCAAAATCAGATTGATTATACTTCTTGCAGCCGAGGATGGAGAAGCTCTATACTGTCAGCAAAAACAAGACCAGGAGCTGACTATGGCTCAGATCATGAACTCCTTATTGACAAATTCAGACTTAAATTGAAGAAAATAGGGAAAGCCATTAGACCATTCAGGTATGACCTAAATCAAATCCCTTACAATTATACAGTGGAAGTGACAAATAGAGTCAAGGGATTAAATCTGATAGATAGAGTGCCTGAAGAACTATGGACAGAGGTTCATAACATTGTACAGGAGGCTGTGATCAAAACCACCCCCAAGAAAAAGAAATGCAAAAAGGTTGTCTGAGGAGGCCTTACAAATAGCTGAGAAAAGAAGAGAAGTGAAAGGCAAAGGAGACAAGGAAAGATATAAGCATTTGAATGCAAGTTTCAAAGAATTGCAGGGATAAGAAAGCATTCCTAAGTGATCAGTGCAAAGAAATAGAGGAAAACAATAGAATAAGAAAGACTAGAGAGAGCTTCAAGAAAAATTAGGGATAGCAAGGGAACATTTCGTGCAAAGATGGGCACAAAAAGGACAGAGATAGTATGGACCTAACAGAAGCAGAAGATATTAAGAGGTGGAAAGCATACACAGAAGAACTATACAAAAAATATCTCAATAACCCAGATAACCACAGTGCTGTGATCATTCACCTACTGCCAGACATCCTGGAGTCCAAAGTTAAGTGGGCCTTAGGAAACATCACTATAAACAAAGCCAGTGGAGGTGATGGGATTCCAGATGAGCTATTTCAAACCCTAAAAGAATGCTGTGAAAGTGCTGCACTCAATATGCCAGCCAATTTGGAAAACATATCAGTGGCCACAGGACTGGAAAAAGGTCAATTTTCATTCCAATCCCAAAGAGAGGCAATGCCAAAGAATGCTCAAACTACCACACAATTGCACTCATCTCACACAGTAGCAAAGTAATGCTCAAAATTCTCCAAGCTATCTTCAACAGGACGTGAAACGAGAACTTCCAGATGTCCAAGCTGGGTTTAGAAAAGGCAGAGGAATCAGAGATCAAATTGCCAACATCCACCGGCTATCACAAAAGCGAGAGAGTTCCAGAAAAACATCTACTTCTGCTTCATTGACTACACTAAAGCCTTTGACTATGTGGATCACAACAAACTGGAAAATTCTTAAAGAGATGGGAATACCAGACCACTTTACCTGTCTCCTGAGAAATCTGTATGCAGGTCAAAAAGTAACAGTTAGAACCAGACATATATCAATGGACTGGTTCCAAATTGGGAAAGGAGTACATCACCTTTATATTGTTCACCCTGCTTATTTAACTTCTATGCAGAGTAACTCATGCGAAATGCCAGGCCAGATGAAGCACAAGCTGGATTCAAGATTGCTGGGAGAAATATCAATAACCCCAGATATGCAGATGACACCACCCTTATGGCAGAAAGCGAAGAACTAAAGAGCCTCTTGAACTTGAAATAGGAGAGTGAAAAATCTGGCTTAAAACTCAACATTCAAAAAACTAAGATCATGACATCTGGTCCCATCACTTTATGGCAAATAGACAGGAAACAATGGAAACTGACAGACTTTATTTTCTTGGGCTCCAAAACCACTTAAGATGGTGACTGCAGCCATGAAATTAAAAGATGCTTGTTCCTTGGAAGAAAAGCTATGACCAACATAGACAGCATCTTAAAAAGCAGAGACATTACTTTGCCAACAAAGGTCCATCTAGTCAAGGCTATGGTTTTTCCAGTGGTCATGTATGGATGTGAGAGTTGGACTATAAAGAAAGCTGAGTGCCAAAGAATTGATGCTTTTGAACTGTGGTGTTGGAGAAGACTCTTAAGAGTCCCTTGGACTGCAAGGAGACCAAACCAGNAAAGGTCCATCTAGTCAAGGCTATGGTTTTTCCAGTGGTCATGTATGGATGTGAGAGTTGGACTATAAAGAAAGCTGAGTGCCAAAGAATTGATGCTTTTGAACTGTGGTGTTGGAGAAGACTCTTAAGAGTCCCTTGGACTGCAAGGAGACCAAACCAGTCAATCCTAATGGAAATCAGTCCTGAATTGGAAGGACTGATGCTGAAGCTGAAGCTCCAATACTGTGGCCACCTGATGCGAAGTACTGACTCATTGGAAAAGACTCTGATGTTGGAAAAGATTGAAGGCAGAAGGAGAAGGGGATGACAGAGGGTGAAATCGTTAGATGGCATCACTGACTCCATGGACATGAGTTTGAACACACTCTGGGAGTTGATGATGGACAGGGAAGCCTGGCGTGCTGGAGTCCATGGGGTCACAAAGAGTTGGACATGACTGAGCAACTGAAATGAACTGAACCCAGAGATTGTGATAAGGAGGGAAGAAAACAAAACCCAGGACTTCTCCCCTCCTCCTGGGCTTTATACAATGAAATCTAAACATTTCACTGATGGTTTTTCCAGTGGAGTAGAAGGAGATGCTGGAAGGGCAGGGGAGTCTTCTATCGAGTACTAAAGTACATTTTTCTCAACATGAATAGGATGTGGGTATGAATCAAGGAGGACTTCCCAGATAGTGCTTGTGGTAAAGAACTGGCCTGCCAGTGCTGGAGACATAAGACATGTGGGTTGGATCCCTAGGTTGGGAACATCTCTTGGAGGAGGGCATGGCAACCCACTCCAGTATTCTTGCCTGGAGAATGCCAAACACTCACACATGCATGGATCAGGAGAGAAGCACCCTACGTTCTGAAATGACTTAAAGCTTTTCTGGACATGATTTGCTGAAGTTGATAGATTTATGTTAAAGAACTGTTGTGAGTTTTTCCAAAGCTCATGTCCATGCACTGTGTCCAATTATGGAAGTCTGGCAACATTTGATTGTTCGTGGTTTTTTCCTATACCTTTCCAGATGAGAATGTGGCTGTTTCATGTACAGTATCTATGAATGTAAAATGCATTCCTCTGCTGGGAAGGAAGGCAATGGTACTTATGCTTGTGAGATTAGCTGGGGTGGGTTATAGTCACCTATGGCTGCTGATCAGCAGAAGAAGCTTTCATCTGACTAGTGAGGTCTGAAGAATTTGAATAATTTGAGATATCTCAGGGGTTCCTGCTGGATTTCAGCATGCAAAGCAGATTGTGACTGGGGACATGAAGTGCTCAGAGTTCTTTGTGTCCCTTAATGTCTCTATCAGTTTATGAGAATAACAGGGAAGTGCTTGTTGAAATCTATATTGCCCTTGATGAAGCTGAGGAACAGTGATCCCTTAACTAAAGTAATTTTTCCAGGCCTCTGTAAATTATGTGGGGCCACTAGTATTTGAGGGGGTAAGTAATAAGGGCTACTCTGAAAAATAAATTCTTTCCTCACAGCCTGGCCACTTTCCCACAACTTCCAAGAATGAAAGACTTCTGATTTCTGTGGATCCTTGAAGATATTTGTGAAATAATTTCATTAATGCAAAGCCCCTTAATGGTCTTGGAAGCAGGGTATCTGTTCTGAACTGGGACCTTGGCAGAGAAAGGGGAAGGCCAAGGAGAATAGGGCAAGAGTCAGGAGCTTGGGAACAGGTTGGCTGGGTTCTCTGCCATGGATATAAACAAAGCTGCAAGTTTCATCTGAGACTCAAGGTCCTCTTCCAGGATCCCTGGCTGTTAATAGAGTGCCTTTCTTTGTGGTTTTACGACTTTCTTGGTGGGGGTCACTCTTAGCTCCTTGAGGCTTCCCATAGTTTCTTCCCAAGTGGCCTCCGTATTTTTTTGAAAGAGAGAAATTTTAAAGGTTTGGGTAGTAATGAGAAGTCTTGAATGGTAGGGTGAAGATCTCTATAAAGCCAAAGAAATGCTCGCAGAAATGGTAAAAGTCCACTTGTTCAGAATTCTGAAAATTAACCAAAGGCTTGCAACACTCTGAGATGCTTTCATTCGAACAAAACTGCTGAATATTATAAGACCAGTAAGAACAGCAGGGTTGGTGGCTTTTTAACTTGGGCTATTCCCATCTACTTCTCCCCAGCTTCACAGAACCCTTAAAATTCAGCAGCCTTGAAATTAAAGTAGCTATATAAAAAAAAAAATCAACCTGAAAAATGAACCAAAAGAAGCCCAAATGGAAACAGCCCAATTGTCCTTCCATTTCTAGTGACTATAACTGGGGAGTGAGATTTGAGAGACTTGCTTTTTTACTTACAGCACTTCTATACAATTAAACTGTTAATAGAGGTACTTTAAAAATAAATAGCAGTGATAAAGATAAAACAGAGCAAAAGAGGGTTCCT
>SJYA01003325.1:258213-281792 GCA_006410615.1 Neotragus moschatus | reverse complement strand
TGAATAGGGAGTGGTCCTAAGACGGCAGAGGAATAGGACAGGGAGACCACTTTCTCCCCCACAAATTCATCAAAAGATCATTTGAACGCTGAGCAAGTACCACAAAACAACTTCTGAAAACTGGCAGAGGACACCGACACCCAGAAAGGCAGTCCATTGTCTTCAAAAGGACAAAATATAAAAGATAAAAAGAGAGACAAAAGAGTTAGGAATGGAGACCCATCCCGGGGAGGGAGTCATAAAAGAGAAGTTTCCAAGCACCAGGAAACCCTCTCACTGGCAGGTCTGTGGGGAGTTTTGGAATCTCAGAGGACAGCATAACTGGGAGGAACATATAAATACATAAAACCCACAGATTACGCACCTAACTGCAACTCCTAGAGGAGAAGTAGCCCAGATGCTCTCATCCACCACCAGCAAGCAGGGGTTGAACAGGGAGGCACAGGCTGCATTGCTTGGGGTAAAGACTGGGCCTGATTGCCCTGAGGGCAATCTGGGGAGCTAACAAGAGATAGCAACCCAAATGTGGGATAGCCAGAGAGAGAGAGAGAAAGAGGAAAGAGAGAGAGAGAACTTTCCTGTGAAAAGCTCTAACCTAAGGCACTACCGGGCCCACTCACAGAACAAAGGACTGAGCGAATACCAAAGGAGAGCTAGTCGGCAGCGGACCGGCCTGTCCATGGCCAGAGGCAGGGAAGCAGGTGGGTGACAGCCAGAGCCGTGAGGCAAGGGGCAAACTCAGCCCCAGAGATGGCATCCTCTACCAAACTGTGAGCAGGCTTCCAGTTGCTAACCAAGTCTTCCTGGGATCCTGGATGGTTGACATCCACCAGGGGGGTTGCAGCCAGAGATCAGCTCCCCAGAGTAGATACACAGCACACCTAAGATAGTGCTCCTGCTGCACACCTGGTAAACCTCATCAAGCACCTGGTTGCCTGAGCTGCTCGGACCTGGAAAGGGCACAAAACGCAGGCCCAATCTAGTCTGTGCCTTTGTGGAGTACCCAAGAACCTGAATCTGAGCAGCTTAGACCTGGGAAGTGCATACAACCCAGGGCCCGCTTTAGACAGTTCCCCTGCAGAGCAACCTGGAGCCTGAATGGTATAGACCATGAAAGCACACACGCTGTGAATGGGGGCAAACCCAGTGTGGCCCAGACATTGCGAGCACTCCCCACACACACCAGTGATATTTTTTTCCAGTGTTCCTCCCTCCCCGCAGCACAATTGAACAAGTGAGCCTAAATATATGACTACCTTCACTCCCTTGTGTCAGAGGGGAAGTTAGATACTGAAGAGACTTGCAAACAGAGAAAGCCAAAATAAACAAAGAATAGGGAACCACTTTGGAAGTGACAGGTGCAGCAGATTAAAACCTTGTAGTTGGCATTGACTACATTGGAAGGGACCTATAGACCTTGAGAAGAAGTATAAGCTGGAACAAGGAACTATCTAAAACTGAACTGATCCCACACTGCTCTCAACAGCTCCAGAGAAATTCCTAGATATATATTTTATTATTAACATTTTTTAATTTTAAAATTCTTTGTTGCTCCTTTAATTTTCATCTTTAAAACCTACCATTACATTGCAAAGAAAAGACCCTATTTTTAAAGCAAATTTCATATATTTTTTATACCTTTTGTGTTTTTCTTTCTTTTTTTTTTAATATTGTATTTTTGAGAGTCTAACCTCTACTCTAGATTTTTAATCTTTGCTTTTTGGTATTTGTTATCAATTTTGTACCTTTAATAATCCGATCTTCAGTACCCGTTTTTACTTAGGAGTGTGATTACTGGCTTGATTGCACTCTCCCTGTTTGACTCTCCTTTTTCTCCCCCAGGTCACCTCTATCTCCTCCCTCCACCTTGTCTTCTCTACTTAACCCTGTGAATCTCTTTGGGTGTTCTAGGCTGTGGAGAATACTTAGGGAACTGATCACTAGCTAGATTGGTCTATCTCCTTTGACTCCCCCTCCTCTCTTCCTGGTCACCTCTATCTCCCTTCTCCCTCTTCTCTTCTTTATGGAACTCTGTGAACCTCTCTGAGTGTTCCAGACTGTGGAGAGCAAATAGGGAATTTGATTACTGGCTAGACTGCTCTCTCCCCTTTTGATTCCCCCTCTTCTACTCCTGGTCACTTCTATCTCCCTTCTCCCTCTTCTCTTCTCCATGTAACTCTGTGAACCTCTCTGGGTATCCTTCACTGTGGAGAATCTTTTCACCATTAACCTAGATGTTTTATCATTGGTGCTGTATGGATGGAGAAGCCTTGAGGCTACTGTAAGAATAAGACTGAAAGCCAGAGGCAGGAGGCTTAAATCCAAAACTTGAGAACACCAGAAAACTCTTGACTCCAGGGAACATTCATCGACAAGAACTCATCCAAAAGCCTCCATACCTAGACTGAAACCAAGCTCCACCAAAAAGCCAACAAGTTTCAGAGCAAGATATACCTAGCTAATTCTCCAACAATGCAGGAACATAACTCTGAGCACGAAAATACAGGCAGCCAAAAGTCACACCAAACCCATAGACACCTAAAAACTACTACCGGACACTTCATTGCACTCCAGAGAAGAGACAACCAACTACACCCACCAGAACACTGACGCAAGCTTCCCTAGCCAGGAAACCTTGACAAGGCACCTGTCCAAACCCACCCACAGGGAGGAACCTCCACAATAAAGAGGAACCACAAACTTCCAGCATACAGAAAGGCCACCCAAACACAGCAACCTAAACAAGATGAAAAGACAGAGAAATATTCAGCAGGTAAAGAAACATGATAAAAGCTCACAAAACCAAAGAGGAGGAGATAGGGAGTCTACCTGAAAAAGAATTCAGGATAATGATAGTAAAAATGATTCAAAATCTTGAAAACAAAAGAGAGTTACAGATAAGTAGTCTGGAGACAAGGATTAAGAAGATGCAAGAAAAGTTTAACAAGGACCTAGAAGAAATAAAAAAGAGTCAATCAATAATGAATAATGCAATAACTGAGATTAAAAGCACTCTGGAGGGAACCAACAGCAGAATAACTGAAGCAGAAGATAGGATAAGCGAGGTGGAACATAGGATAAGTGAGATGGAAGAGAGAATGGTGGAAATAAATGAAGCAGAGAGGAAAAAAGAAAAAAGAATTTAAAGAAATGAGGACAACCTCAGATACCTCTAAGACAATGTTAAACACCCTAGCATTCAAATCATAGGAGTCCCAGAAGGAGACGACAAAAATAAAGGCCGTGAGAAAATACTTGAGATAATAGTTGAAAACTTCCCTAAAATGGGCAAGGAAATAGCCACCCAAGTCCAAGAAACCCAGATAGTCTCAAACATGATAAACCCAAAGCAAAACAGCCCAAGACACATATTAATCAAATTAATGAAGATCAAACACAAAGAAAAAATATTAAAAGCAGCAAGGGAAAAACAACAAATAACTCACAAAGGGATTCCCATAAGGATAACAGCTGATCTTTCAATAGAAACTCTTCAAGCCAGAAGGGGAATGGCAGGACATACTTAAAGTGATGAAAGAGAAAAACCTACAACCCAGATTACTGCACCCAGCAAGGATCACATTCAGATATGAAGGAGAAATCAAAAGCTTTACAGACAAGCAAAAGCTGAGAGAATTCAGCACCCCCAAACCAGCTCTTCAACAAATGCTAAAGGATCATCTCTAGACAGGAAACATAGAAAGTGTATAAACTTGAACCCCAAACAACAAAGTAAATGGCAATGGGATCATACTTATCAATCATTACCTTAAATGTAAATGGGTTGAATGCCCCAACCAAAAGACAAAAATTGGCTGAATGGGTATAAAAACAAGACCCCTATATATGTTTTCTACAAGAGACCTACCTCAAAACAAAGGACACACACAGACTGACAGTGAAGGGCTGGAAAAAGATATTCTATGCAAATAGAGACCAAGAGAAAGCAGGAGTAGCAATACTCATATCAGATAAAATAGACGTTTAAATAAAGGCTGTGAAAAGAGACAAAGAAGGACACTACATAATGATCAAAGGATCAATCCAAGAAGATAAAACAATTATAAATATATGTGCACCCAACATAGGAGCACCACAATATGTAAGTCAAATGCTAACAAGTATGAAAGGGGAAATTAACAGTAACACAATAATAGTGGGAGACTTTAATACCCCACTCACACCTATGGATAGATCAACAAAACAGAAAATAAGCAAGGAAACACAAACTTTAAATGATACAATGGAACAGTTAGACCTAATTGATATCTATAGGACATTTCACCCTAAAACAATGAATTCCACCTTTTTCTCAAGTGCACATGGAACTTTCTGCAAGATAGATCACATCCTGGGCCATAAATCTAGCCTTGAAAATTTCAAAAAAATTGAAATCATCTCAAGCATCTTTTCTGATCAAAATGTGGTAAGATTAGATGTCAACTATGGGAAAAAAAACTATTAAAAATGCTAACATATGGAGGCTAAACAACGCACTTCTGAATAACCAACAAATCACAGAAGAAATCAAAAAAGAAATCAAAATATGCATAGAAATGAATGAAAATGAAAACACAACAACCCAAAACCTATGGGATTCAGTAAAAGCAGTGCTAAGGGGAAGGTTCATAGCAATATAAGCCTACCTCAAGAAATAGGAGATAAATCAAATAAATAACCTAACTCTACACCTAAAGCATAAGAAAGATAAGAAAGCTATGGTATATATACACAATGGAATATTACTCAGCCATTAAAAAGAATGCATTTGAATCAGTTCTAATGAGGTGGATGAAACCAGAGCCTATTATACAGAGCAAAGTAAGTCAGAAAGAAAAACACCAATACAGTATATTAACACGTATATATGGAGTTTAGACAGATGGTAACAATGACCCTATATGTGAGATAGCAAAGGAGACACCAGTGTAAAGAACAGACTGTTGGACTCTGTGGGAGAAGGCAATGGTGAGATAATTNAGGTGGATGAAACCAGAGCCTATTATACAGAGCAAAGTAAGTCAGAAAGAAAAACACCAATACAGTATATTAACACGTATATATGGAGTTTAGACAGATGGTAACAATGACCCTATATGTGAGATAGCAAAGGAGACACCAGTGTAAAGAACAGACTGTTGGACTCTGTGGGAGAAGGCAATGGTGAGATAATTTGAAAGAATAGCATTGAAACATGTATATTATCATATGTGAAATAGATTGTTGGTCCAAGTTCAACACATGAGATGGTGCTCAGGGCTGGTGCACAGGGATGACCCTGAGGGATAGGATGGGAAGAGAGGTGGGAGGATGAGGAACATATGTACAGCCGTGTCTGATTCATGTCAGTGTACTGTAAAAAACACCACTGTATTGTAATTGGCCTCCAATTAAAATAAATAAAATAATATTAATAATAAACATAAAATTATATTAAATGAGAAAAATAGTATGAATAGCTTATCTAAAAATTTTTTACCTTAATAAGCACTGTTATACATACAAGAAAAATATTTAGAGAATAGAGAACACTTTCACTTTCTAGAATACTTGTATAGTTCTGTAATGCTAAAAAATTTTGGAATCAGGAAATGACATTAAATTTTTTTCTAATTTAAAAAACAGTGTAAAGCTTTTCTCTGAGAAAACAACAACATTCTTTGAAGAAAAGCTAACTCTGAGAAATTCCTGGTTTACTCTATAGCTCAGGAAATAAATTTGACAGCTCTTAACTTGATCAGCCAAGTGTAACAGACTGGAGTTTAGCAAAAGGCTCTGAGCAATTAAAGCTTCAGAATAACTACCGGCCATCAGAGTTTCTGATGGAACCCAGGCCTCTGCACTGTTGTCTTTGATCTGCTCTCAGGGCCTAATGGTCTAAGCACTTAGCCCCTTGGGGGATGAGAGCACAGTTCACATGAGATCATCTTCTTTAAAACCGTCCATGCTACCAGTTGCCTACAGACTAAACCAAATCACTTAACATGGCATTCAAGGCCCTATGCTATTTCACAGCCTGAAATTTCCAGCCGAGGCAAAGGACTTATACAACATGATGTTTAAGAGTCCAGGCTTTAGATATTTAGTCAGATCTAGGATTGAATTTTCTGACTAATCTCCATCTCAACAAACGCTAAACCATTTGTCTTTAAAAACCAAGTTCATCTGTCCTTTCTCCATACCCTGCCCTTTCCAGATTCCCATCAGAAACCATTAAACTGTTTTTCTCCTAAACTGCAATAGCTGTATCTACACTGCTTTCATGGCATACACTTACACTATCTTACAGAGTAGCTTCTTGTAATGACCTTCCTAAAAAAGTCAGCCCTATGAAGGTAAGCCCCAGAGTGTGCAGCATATTGCTTACACATGCCAGCGTGATAGTAAATACTCATGGAATTAAATAACTGAAAGAACGAATTTCCCTTTTAACAATGGCCCGGTCATTCATATGTGCTACCAGCAGGTGACAGTATTCTTCTTTGGCTCTTGTACCATTCAGCATACTGCTGGTCATCAGCGCCTAAAATCACTCTGCAAGTGGAGCAAATCTCAGTTTAAGATAATTTGGCAGAGATGAAAATTCTGAACTCAAAGTCATATAACCTGATATTTTAGCTCCAGATCTGTCACTAACTATATGTAACCTTCAAATCTGTTCCTTCACTTCCTGGATCTGTTTCCATGTATCTTCAGAATGAAGTAGTAGGATGGGATGATTTCCATAGTCTGACATTCTATGATTTTCATACTCTGCAAGCTAAAGATAACTAGAGTTATGAGATCCTTGGATGGTTGCCACCATTATTTCTAATCTATTCTAAAATGTTCTTGTGATAACAATATGGTCAGAGGCATTTCCTTAGAAGTCCTATCCAAATACTCTTGCCTTGTTTGGATATAATGGGCTGCACAAGGGCCCGATCATCCTGAATCTTTGACTAGTGTTAACTCTTAGGAGGAAACTGGGTAGTGATCCTTAGAAGTGGGGGAAAGAGGTTCATGAGGGGAGGAAATTCAGTTTGAGAACCATGGAGTGAATTAAAGCCTCTAATGGTGGAAAGGGACTTCGCTGTATTTATTTAAAAACTGTTTTTCTTCTGTATACTGTGTTTCAAAAGTCAGATTTGGGGATAAAGGAGTAGTTACTTCTTGTCACTACTATTATAATTCATCTATTTACATCTTTTAAAAACCACAGTTCTATATCAATAAAACACTGGTTTTGCCTGTTTTGTAGACAGGAGGTGGAGGGAAGTACATGTAGCCATAAGGAGAAGAAAAATTCTTATTCTTGAGGTCAGGTTTTAAAGACAAGAAAGGACAAAGGGCTATCAAGTTACAAAAAATGTATATGAATAAGGTTTTACATTTGGTTAACAGATTTAATGGGCAATACATTTAAAGTTTTGGTGTTTACAAAAATAAACTCAAAATGGATTAAAGATCTAAACATAAGATCAGAAACTATAAAACTCCTAGAGGAAAACATAGGCAAAACACTCTCTGACATAAATCATAGCAGGATCGTCTATGACCCACCTCCCAGAGTAATGGAAATAAAAGCAAAAATAAACAAATGGGACCTAATTAAACGTAAAAGCTTTTGCACAATGAAGGAAACTATAAGCAAGGTGAAAAGACAGCCTTCAGAATGGGAGAAAATAATAGCAAATGGAGCAACTGACAAAGAATTAACCTCAAAAATATATAAGTAGCACCTGAAGCTCAATTCCAGAAAAATAAACGACCCAGTCAAAAAATGGGCCACAGAACTAACAGACATTTCTCCAAAGAAGACATACAGATGGCTAACAAACACATGAAAAGATGCTCAACATCACTCATTATCAGAGAAATGCAAATCAAAACCACAAAACCATCTCATGTCAGAATGGCTGCTATCAAAAAGTCTACAAACAGTAAATGCTGGAGAGGGTGTGGAGGAAAAGAAACCTTCTTACACTGTTGGTGGGAACGCAAACTAGTACAGCCACTACAGAGAATGGTGTGGAGATTCCTTGAAAAACTGGAAATAGAACTGCCATATGACCCAGCAATCCCACTGCTGGGCATACACACCAAGGAAACCAGAAATGAAAGACACATGTACCCCAATGTTCATCGCAGCACTATTTACAATAGCCAGGACATGGAAGCAACTTAGATATCCATCAGCAGACGAATGAATAAGAAAGCTGTGGTACATGCACACAATGGAGTATTACGCAGCCATTAAAAAGAATGCATTTGAATCAGTTCTAATGAGGTGGATAAAACTAGCACCTATTATACAGAGTGAAGTAAGTCAGAAAGAAAAACACCAATACAGTATGCTAATGCATATATATGGAATTTAGAAAGATGGTAACAATGAACCTATATGCAAGACAGCAAAAGAGACATAGATGTAAAGAACAGTCTTTTGGACTCTGTGTGAGAAGGCAAGGGTGGGATGATTTGAGAGAATACATTGAAACGTGTATATTATCATATGTGAAGTGGATCACCAGTCCAGGTTCAATGTATGAGACAAGGTGCTCAAGGCTGGTGCACTGGGATGACCCTTGGGGGATGGGATGGGGAGGGAGGTGGCAGGGGGGTTCTGGATGGGAAACACATGTGCACCCGTGGCTGATTCATGCCAATGTTTGGCAAAAACCACTACAATACTGTAAAGTAATTAGCCTCCAATTAAAATACATAAATTAATTTTTAAAAACCGTTTTGGTGTTTATAAAGTTGTCATAAAGGGATATATTTTCTTTTAATTTTTATTTTTTAAATTATGAAAGCATGGTAACACATTTACAAGAGACTTGGAAAATACAGAACAAAGTTACATATGGTTCCAGTATATATTGCAATTATTTTTAAATAGATAAATTAAGATTTTTAGGGGAAGTTTTAATATCAAACTCTCAAAACTTAATAGAATGAGTAGACAGGGAAGTAGAGGGATATAGTAGATCTGAAAAGCACTATGAACCAATTTAACATAATTAAGATTTATATAATTTTCACACAGCAACAGGATACAAATTATATTCAAGTTCCCATAGAATATAAACCAGAGATATTGGAACATATCCAGACACATAAAACAAGCTACAAAAATTTCATGGTCTAAAGGTATTGAAATTATATAGTCTGTTCTCTTATCACTATGGAATTACATTAGAAATCAATATCAAAAAATATGTGAAAATAACATAAAAGGATATGTTCTTTTGACAAAAAGTTGAACTAGTGTAGAAATCTGAATTTAGCTCCAAGGGAGAATCCTCACCTTTGATGAAATTTGGCATAAGGATCTCCTCTGACAGGGAAACTAACAGGTGGGAAAAAATTCTTCCTAGTTACAAAGAAATCTGCTTAAACTTTAACTGAATCAATGATCTTAATGCATCTGAAGAAAAGTGTCTTTATAGGTGGTAGCAGGACAGAGAGGGAGATATTTTTGCTATATGTGCAGCAATAAGAGAGAGAGAGAGACTGAATCTCATAATATTAAGAGAAAAAACTCAATATGTTAGCAAATTTGGAAAACTCAGCAATGTCACTCTTCATTCCAATCCCAAAGAAAGGCAATGCCAAAGAATGCTCAAACTACCGCACAATTGCACTCATCTCACATGCTAGCAAAGTAATACTCAAAATTCTCCAAGCTAGGCTTCAACAGCACATGAACTGAGAACTTCCATATGTTCAAGCTGGATTTAGAAAAGGCAGGGGAACAAGAGATCAAAATGCCAACATCCACTGGATCATCGAAAAAGCAAGAGAGTTCCAGAAAAACATCTACTTCTGCTTCATTGACTACACTAAAGCCTTTGACTGTGTAGATCACAACAAACTGTGGAAATTTCTTAAAGAGATGGGAATACCAGACCACCTTGCCTGCCTCCTGAGAAATCTGCATGCAGGTCAGGAAGTAATAGAACCAGACATGGAACAACAGACTGGTTCCAAATTGGGAAAGGGATATGTCAAGGGTGTTTATGGTCATCTAGCTTATTTAATCTATATGCAGAGTATATCATGCAAAATGCCAGGCTGGATGAAGCACAAACTGGATTCAAGATTGCTGGGAGAAATATCAATAACCTCAAATATGCAGATGACACCACTCTTATGGCAGAAAGCAAAGAGGAACTAAAGAGTCTCTTGATGAGAATGAAAGAGGAGAGTGAAAAAGTTAGCTTAAAACTCAACATTCAAAAAAGAAGAACATGGCATTTGGTCCCATCACTTCATGGCAAATTTTCTTAGGCTCCAAAATCACTGCAAATGGTGACTGCAGCTATGAAATTAAGACAGTTGTTCCTTGGAAGAAAATCTATGATAAACCTAGACAGCATATTAAAAAGCAGAGACATTACTTTGCTAACAAAGATCTGTAAAGTCAAAGCTATGGTTTTTCCGGTAGTCATGTATGGATGTGAGTGTTGGACCATAAAGAAAGCTGAGTGCTGAAGAATTGATGCTTTCAGACTGTGATGTTGGAGAAGACTTTTCAGAGTCCCTTGGACTGCAAGGAGATCCAACCAGTCCACCGTAAAGGAAATCAGTTCTGAATATTTACTGAAAGGACTGATACTGAAACTCTAATACTTTGGCCCCCTGATGCTAAGAACTGACTCATTGGAAAAGACCCTGCTACTGGGAAATATTGAAGGCAGGAGGAGAAGGGGACAACAGAGGATGACATGGTTGCATGGCATCATTGACTCGATGAACATGAGTTGGAGCAAGCTCCGGAAGTTGGTGATAGACAGGGAAACCTAGCATGCTGAAGTCCATGGGTCACAAAAAGTTGGACATGACTGAGTGACTGAACTGGATGAAGTAAAAAAAACAGATTTCAACTTCTATACACAAAATAGTCCATTGTGCTTTATTGCAGTTTATACTCATAGAAAAATGAATGGCAGAAAATATAAAAATAGGTTCATAGCAGTTATGATGAAATGAAATGAAATAGGTTCGTAGTAGTTCATAAGCAATTTTTATTTTCATCTGTATAATTTTCTGTATCTTCTCAATTCTCTACAGAGTTTGTAGAACTTTTACAATAAAAAGTAAAATTTATGCCAAGGTCAGTTATGTTAAGAGTGGAAAAGGCAGGTATGGTTAAAGTTCTGTGTATCCCTGAAGTTCATCTTGCTGCCCAATCCCCACAGATTCTTAAAAATAGGAAGGATATAAATCAGCAAAAGGTCCAGGAAAGAGTCTACTTAGTACTGAATTACTGAATAGTTATGTATTCTGCTAAACTGACCTGCATTATGTGTGAGGTGAAAAGAGCAGTTTTGTCCATTGAGATTAAAGGAATTTAGGTTGAAAGTAGGCCTCAGCAGAACTAAGGTTGTGCTGTTGTTCAGGTGCTAAGTCACATCCTACTCTTTTTGACCCTATGGACAACAGCACACCAGGCTCCTCTGTCCTTCACTATCTCCCAGAGTTTGCTCAAATTCATGTCCATTGAGTCAGTGATACTATCTAACCATCTCATTCTCTGCTGCTCCCTTCTCTTTTTGCCTCTGATCTTTCCCAGCATCAGCATCTTTTCCAATGAGTTGGCTCTTTGCATCAGATGGCCAAAGCTTCAGCATCAGTCCTTCCAATGAATAATCAGGGTTGATTTCCTTTAGGATTGACTGGTTTGATCTCTTTGCTTTCCAAGGGACTCCCAAGAGTCTTCTCCAGCACCACAGTTTGAAAGCACAAATTCTTCAGCACTCAGTCTTCTTTATGGTCCAACTGTCACATCTGTATATGACTGATGGAAAAACCACAGCTTTGACTATAACAGACCTTGTTAGCAAAGTGATGTCTCTGCATTTTAATACGTTATCTAGGTTTATCATAGCTTTTCTGCCAAGGAGCAAGCGTCTTTTAATTTCATGGCTGCATCACCATCTGCAGTGATTTTGGAGCCCAGGCCTACCATTTTCAGCTTGGCCCATACTGCTTTCCTCTTTGGGCAAGGTTGAAGGTGTCTGCTCATAACAGGAGGTGATCCTGGCCTTTCATGTCATAACTGCCCAGGAGATGCAGGGGTTAAGGGATAACATGGAGATAACTTACTCCACACTGAAGAGCTGGATTCACTTGTATTCTAAAATAACTTTATTCCTCCCAGAAAAAGCTCCAGCGCCTAGTAGAGGAGGCATGAAATGGCTGAAGCAAAGCTGTCACCCCTGTGCTGTGTTCTTGTGTGCTGAAGACAATCCCCACTCCCATCCTAGAGTATTTCTAGCCTTATGTTTATATATTGCTATGTTCTAACATGAAGCTTTATACCATTTCTCATTCTGAGAGAAGAGAGAGGGTCGAAGTGGGGGAAAAGACTAGTCTTTTTCTAGCAAAAACATCCCACATCCTCTATTTCTCCCCATCTTCACTACCCCACCAGGGTGCACTAGGAACCTCCCATGGGAGCCCCTGCTTCCCATCCTGCCCTGCTACAATGTTGGTTTACACAGCAGCTGCACCAATCAGTTTACGCCATTCAGCAGCCCTGCTCCTCTGGCAGACCTTCCACTGGCTTCCCACCACATTCAGGAAGAAACCAAGCTCCTTCCTGTCTCCTTCAAAGCCCTGCCTGAACTGTCCCTGTCCTCCTCAGTAGCCATTCCACCATGTGTTACTGTGTTCCAGCTCTACTGCCCTTCTTTCATTTAAAACGCACCTTTGTTCTTCCTAACTCTGGACACTCACAGGAGCTATTTCTTCTGCCTAGAAAGCTCTTCTCTGCCCCTCTTCAGCTGACAAACTCTCACACAATTTGAAAATCTGCTGGAATGTTGCTTCCTCAGAGATGCCTTCCCTGATTCTCCAGTCTGTTAGTGTTTCCTGTTAGTCATCCTTACAGCATACTGCATTTTTTGTTTTTTTCACAGAACTTCTCAATATTTATAGGTATATATTTATTGTGTGTTTATTTGTTTATTGTATGTATTACCTATTAGAATGTTGTTTCTTCAGGGTCTGTTGATTATTCATCAGTAAAAACATGGTGAATGAATGAATGAATGCTTTCATCCTGCTAACTACCTTGAAAGTGTTTCCTCATGGAGCACTTTGGAGAGTGGGTATGAAGACTGGATTAATGAAAAGGGCAAGAGAACATTAGTAGAACTACTCTGGACAGAGTAGAAAGAGCAATAGTGCAATAGGGAAGGACATCCGTTGTTTCAATAACTGATTCTGAAGCACATGATCCTAAACTGGGACTCATTATTATTTTTTTAATATTTATTTGGCTGAGTCAGGTCTTAGCTGCAAAACGTGGGATCTTCAATCTTGTTGCTGGAGTCTTAACCACTAGGACCACCAGGGAAGTCCCAGGTCTCATTCTTTAGCTAATGTATAATTAACATGTAATTAGCACTGGGTGCTGGGGAGAAGGCAATGGCACCCCACTCCAGAACTCTTGCCTGGAAACTCCCATGGACAGAGGAGCCTGGTGGGCTGCAGTCCATGGGATCGCTGAGGGTCGGACACAACTAAGTGACTTCACTTTCACTTTTCTTTTTCACGCATTGGAGAAGGAAATGGCAACCCACTCCAGTATTCTTGCCTGGAGAATCCTAGGGACAGGGGAGCCTGGTGGGCTGCTGTCTCTGGGGTCACACAGAGTTGGACACGACTGAAGTGACTTAGCAGCAGCAGCAGCTGGGGAAACAGCAAAGAACTAGATGATAGTCACTCCCTTCAAGGAGTTCACATTCTAGTGAGCAACTGTCCTATAATAATACTATGTGCTCAAGTTGTTACAGTGGTCCTTTCCCCTCCATCTCCACTCCTGCAATTAAAAAGCCAAGCAAGGACTGAGAATACCACCCTGGCCTAATCATGTTGCTTCTCTCTGCCTTCTCACTATTTTAGACTAATTCTTGACCAGGTCATTTCCCTTTCTGTTTTCACTGTGTATCCCAACCATGACTGCACAATAAGATTGTTAGGGAGCTCTTAAAAATACTGACATTCTGGGCTCTCCTCCCTCAGACCTTCTCTGGCATATGATCTGGGCATGTGGACTTTTTAGATTTTCCAAGGTGATTCTAATGTGTAGTCAATGTTGAGATACCTCATTAGACAGACTACTGCAAGACACAGTAAGGCCTGGGTAGCTGTGATTTTTAATGAGCCCCCCCCCTTGCCCGAATTTCAACCCTAACCAGAAGTTCTCCATGTGCAGTACTCTGAATGCCTGAATGTGCTAGAGAACTTGTTAAATATAGACTTCTAGATTCTACACGCAGAGTTTGAGATGAAGGCCATGAGGCTGCATTGAAACAAGCATTCTCCATGGTTCTTAGGCACTACAAACCAAGAACCTTGGATCCTAGAGACAGACCACTCCTACCAATTGTGGGTCCGAAGTTTTAGGTGATGTGAATTACAGAAAGAAAGAGTACACTAAGGACTGCACAACCTAGTAGAAGAGAGGAAAACTGGGCAGGGGCAGATGAAAGGCTAGGGATGACACAGTAAAGATATTTAGGTAGAAAAACATGAAATTGATATTCAAACATTTTAAGATGGGCAAAACTTTAATAGGTCAAAATAGGACTGGAAAGGGCAGACCCAGACACCCTCACCATCCCCCTTTTCTGACCTGGTGCATTGGGTCTCAATAGTGCCTGGTTTGAAGTGCAGAGTTTTCATTTCTCTGGGATAAATACCCAAGAGTGGCACTTACCATGGGTAACATCATGTCTATGTTTTTAAGAAATTTCCCAACTATTTTCCAAAGTAGCTGCAGCACTTTACATTCTCATTCACAATGTATAACTGATTCAGTTTCTCTGCATCCTGGTCACCATTTGGTGGTGTTAACTTTTTTGTTTCAATTTTAGCTATTCTTATAAGTGACATTTCATTGTTGTTATAATTTGTATTTCCCTAGTGGTTAATGATATTGAATATCTTTTTATTTACTTATTTTTCCATCTATATATCCTCTTCAGCAAAAAGTCTCTTCATGTGTTTTACCCACTTTCTAATTAAATTATTTCCTTTTTTTACTGTTGAGTTTTGCAATTTCTTTATATATGCTAGACACTAGTCCTTTGTCAGATGTGTACCTTGCAAATGTTTTCTTTCAGTCTGTAGCTAGTCTTTTCATGATCTTCACAGGGTCTTTCACAGAGAAGAAATTTTTCTCTTTGATGAAGTGCAATTTATTGATTTTTTCTTTTATGAATCATGAATCATGTTTTGGGGGTCATGAGTTGACATTTGTATAAGGTATGAGGTTTAGATCAAGGTTAATGGTTTGCCTGTGGGTATCTGATTGAACTATTACCATTTGTTGAAGAGGCCATTCTTCCTCCACTGCATTGCTTTTGCAAATTTGTTTTTAAAAAGTCAGCAGGCTGTACTTAACATAGGGCCATTTTTGGGTTCTCTACATTGTTTTGCTGATCCACCTCTCAATCAACACCACCCAGGCTCTATTAGTGTAGTTTAACAAAATACTCTTCTTTCCACGTGCTGCTAGTGGTAAAGAATCTGCCTGCCAATGCAGGAGGCTCGGGTTCGATCCCTGGATCAGGAAGACCCCCTGGACAAGGAAATGGGGCACCACCCCAGTATTCCTGCCTGGAGAATTCCATGGCCAGAGGAGCCTGGTGGGCTACAGTCCATGGGGCCACAAAGAGTCCAACAAAATTGAGCACACAACATAACACACACAACAAAATATTAGCAAATAGAAATCAGCCATAAGTAAATATTTTATATCATGAAGTTGGATAGATGAACTCCTCTCATTTTATTTTTCTTTTTCAAAATTATTTTGGCTATTCTGATTCATTTTCCTTTCCATACAAATTTAAGAATAATCTTGTTTATATTTGCAAAAAAATCTTACTAAGATTTTGAATTGTGTTAAAGCTGTACATCAATTTGAGGAGACCTGAAATGTTTACTATGTTTTCTTCCAATCCACGAATACAATATTTATCTCCACTTATTTAGATAGTCTTTGATTTCTTGATCAGTCTTATGTAATTTTAAACATACAAATTCCAGTCTTTTTGTTAGATTTACACTTAATTATTTCACTTTTGAGTAATCAAAAATAGTACTGTATTTTTAATTTTTGTGCTTACATATTCATTTCTAGTATATAGAAATGCAATTAATTTACATGCCTATCTTGTATCCTGGGAACTTGATGAACTTACTTAGCAGTTCTAAGGGTTTTGGGTAGATTCCTTGGGATTTTCTACATAGACAATTTTATCATCTGCAAACAAAGACAGTTTTATCAGTTTTATCTCTTCCTTTCTGATCTATATGCCTTGTTTCCTTTTCTAACCTCATTGAATTATAGAGAACTTCCAGTACTATGTTGAATGGCCATGATAAGAGCAAACATCCTTGCCTTGTTCACCATCTTGCTGCTGCTGCTGCTGCTAAGTCGCTTCAGTCGTGTCCAACTCTGTGAGACCCCATAGACGGAAGCCCACCAGGCTTCCCCATCCCTGGGATTCTCCAGGCAAGAATACTGGAGTGGGTTGCCATTTCCTTCTCCAATGCATGAAAGTGAAAAGTCAAAGTGAAGTCGCTCAGTCGTGTCTGACTCTTATCGACCCCATGGACTGCAGCCCACCAGGCTCCTCTGTCCATGGGATTTTCCAGGCAAGAGTTCTGGAGTGGGGTACCATTGCCTTCTTCACTTAGGGGAAAGTATTTATTCTTTGCCAGTGAAGCATGACGCTAGCTGAAGGCTTTTGCAGATGTTCTTTATCAAGTTGAGGAAGTTACCCTCTATTTCTATTTTTTGATAGTTTTAATTTAAAATATATATATATATTTTGGGCATGCTGCAGGGCATGTGGGATCTTAATTCCGTGATCAGGGATCAGGTTTGCACTCCTTGCATTGACAGCTTGGAATCTTTACCATTGATCTGCCAAGGACGTCTTGATAGTTTTTTAAAAATTATAAATAAGTATTGGATTTTGTAATTTTTTCTGCATCAATGGATATGATCATGTGGCCTTTCTTCTTTAGCCAATTATTATAGTGGATTATGTTGAATCATTTTTAAAAATTATTGACCCATCTTGGGGAAAAATGTCATTTGGTTAAGGTATAGAATTGTTACATATCAAGATTCTGTTCACTAATATATTCTTGAGTATTTTTGCATCTAAGTTCATGAAGGTTATTGGTCTACAATTTTTGTTTTTGTGTCTGCAGTCTCTTTGATTTTGATGCTTCACAGGTGGTTCTGTGGTAAAGGATCTGTCCTCTATTGCAGGAGACCCAGGTTCGATCCTTGGGTCAGGAAGATCCCCTGGAGAAGGCAATGGCAACTCACTCCAGTATTCTTGTCAGGGAAATCCCGTGGACAGAGGAGCCTGGATGGCTACAGGCCATGGGGTCGCAGAGTCGGACACAACTGAGCAACTAACACTTTCCCTTATTGTCTATCTTGGTATTATGTTCCATGGGTGTTTGAAAAGTACATGCATTCTGTTGTTGTTGTTGGATGGAGTAGTCAATAAATGTTGATTAGATCCTTTTGGTTGATAGTATTGAGCTTTTCTATATCTTTGCAGATTTTCTGCCTGCTGGTTCTATCGATTGTTGAGAGAGGAATGTTGAAATTTCAACTATAATTGTGAATCTGTTTTTTCTTTCAGTTCTATTCTCTTATTGCTTCACAAATTTCTCAGCTCTGCCATTTGGTGCATACACTTTTGGGATTCTTAGCAGGTTGGCTCCTTTATCATGTCACAAGTGAAGTCACTCAGTCATGTCCAACTTTTTGCGACCCCATGGACTGCAGTCCACCAGGCTCCTCTGTCCATGGGATTTTCCAGGCAAAGATACTAGAGTGGGTTGCCATTTTCTTCTCCAGGGGATCTTCCCTTTATCATATAATAATCTTCTTTTCCTGCGACTTTTTTCTGTTTCATTGTTCCTGCCTTCTTGTAGGTTTTTAAGACATTTTTTAGAATTCTATTTTGAGTTATCTATAGTGTTTTCAGTGCATCTGTTTGCACAGTTTTTCTAGTGGCTGCTTTAAGTATTTTGTTATACATACATAGCTTATCACAGACTATTGGTATCATCATTTTACCAGTTCAGGTGAGTGTAGAAACTTCATTTGCCTTTCTGTTAAACTTCCCCCATCTATAATATAATTGCTTTAAACAATTGACAACCAGATCAAGATAGTGTTGTACTTTTTGCTCCAATCATTAAACATAATTTAGAAAACTCCAAAGGAGACAAAACTCCATTGTATTTACCCATATTTTTTGTTCATGCTATTATTTTTGCTTCCTAGTAATCTGAAACTCCTTTTATTATTTCCTGTCTGTTCATAAAAGTTTCTGTAAACATTCTTTTCCACTGGCATAGCATTCTCTTAGTTTATCTTCATCTAACACTGTCTTGATTTCTTCTTCATTCCTGGAAGATATTTTGGCTGAATATAGAATTTTGAACTGCCAGTTCTTTTCTTTCAGCACTTGAAAATGTTGTCACTTCCTTCTGCCCTCCATGGTTTCTGATGAGAAACCTGAATTGCCTTGAATTGATTTTCCCCTATTTGTTAGGTGCAATTTCTCTCATTTTGGTTTCAAAAGTTTCCTATTGTATTTAGTTTTTATTGTGATTTATCTTCGCCTGAATTTCTTTGGATTTATCTTGTGTGGGGTTTGTGCAGCTTCTTAGAGTTGTAAGTTTGTTTCTTTTGCCAATTTTTTTTGGCATTGTTTTCTTTTAAATAAGGAACTTTTTCAGCTCCTCCTTCTTCTCTGTTGAGACTCTATTGACATAAATTTTAGATCTTTTTTATAGTCCCACATGTCTCTGTTACAAGTTTGTAATAAAAGGAAATTTCTATTGCTCTATTTTCAACTTCAGTGTTTCTTTCCTCTATCCTGCCCATTCTGGTGATTGGCCATCAATTGCAATTTTATTTTTGCTTTTGCATTTTTCAGTTCTAAAATTTCAGTTTGCTTCTTTTTTATCTATTTCGTTTATTTTCTGGGATTTTCTATTTGTCTCAAATGTGTCCATAATTGCTCCCTGAAGCATCTTTATGATGACTCCTTTAAATTCTTAATTTTAGCATCTCTGTCATCTTGGTGTTGGCATCTTTTTCCTTTGTGGAATATCTTCCTGGTTCTTTGTATGACAAGTGATTTTTATTTTGTTATGGACATTGCATATTATGTTGTGAGACTCTGGCTTTTATTTAAAGTTTCTGTTTTGGCTGGTTTCTTCCAACACTGCTCTGGCAAGGGAAGGGCAGACAGTTCCTCCTTATGGACAGGTAGAGGGAAATAGGTTCTCTGCTTTGCCTGAATTGGCACCTGGGGTGGCTCCTCATTACTCTTATGCAGGGATGCTAGTTCTGCCTCCTCATGCTGATAACTGTTTGGCTGGGAGAGGTCAGAATGCCTTGTTACTGCCCCTCATGTGGCCTTTGCTGACATCGGGGAGGTGTAAGTGATGTGGAGTGACCTATTTTCTACTGGGCAGTGGTAAAGTCCTGACTCTTCACTAGGCTTCCTCTGACTTCACCCTAGCGTGGGCACCAGGGTAACTTCTTATCGCCTGTTGAGGGTGGAAGTCTAGGTTTACACTAGGACTTCCCTAGCATGGCGGGTTGGGGCCACAGGAATTTCTGTGGGGTTTGGTGGAGTAGAGTGGTTATTGTCTAAAAGGCTTTTGTCTTGCTAGGCTACCCCTCTGCTTGCCTTTTCTCTGGAGAGAGCAGGCTTTCCTTGGGGATTTTCTATCTGTGCCTTTGGAATTCTGGGTCTCCAGCTTCTTCAACACCCACTCTGGGATCTAGGAGACAAAAAGGAAACCAAGAGAATTCACCATTGTCTAGAGCCTTGCATTCCCCAGGTTCCTGCTCCTGCATTTTTCTCTCCACCTTTCAGTGTCTTCCTGGGTTTTATTTTTTTTAATTGAAGCATAGCTGATTTACAATGTTATGTTAGTTTCAGGTGTACAGCAGAGTGATTCAGTTATACATACACCCCTATTCTGTTTCAAATTTTTTTCTCATTTAGGCTATTACAGAGTACTGAGCAGAGTTCCCTGTGCTTTACAGTAGGTCCTTGGAGGTTATCTATTTCATATATAGTAGAGTGTGCTGTTAATCCCAAACTCCTAATTTATCCCTCCCCTTTCTTAGTCCATAGAGTCAAAGTTATGGTTTTTCCAGTAGTCATGAACGTATGTGAGAGTTGGACCATAAAGAAGGCTGAGTGCCAAAGAACTGATGCTTACAGAATATGCTGGAGAAGACTCTGGAGAGTCCCTTGGACTGCAAGGAGATCAAACCAGTCAATCCTAAAGGAAATCAGTCCTGAATATTCATTGGAAGGACAGATGCTGAAGCTCCAAAACTTTGGCCACATGATGCAAAGTGCTGGCTCACTGGAAAAGGTCCTGATGCTGGGAAAGATTGAGGGTAGGAGGAGAAGTGGGTGACAGAGGATGAGATGGTTGGATGTCATCATCAACTCAATGGACATAAGCTTGAATAAACTCTGGGAGAGGGAAGCCTGATATGCTGGAGTCCATGGGGTCACAAACGGTTGGACACAACTGAGCAATTGAACAACTTCTTGGGTTTGTTTATATAAAACATGTCCAGAGGTTTTAGCTATTTTGTGGGAAGAATAGAGGAAAGCACATCTGCTCTATCTTTCTGGAAATCTATTTTGAAATTCAGATTTGGGGGGATTTTAAGATAGTGATTGGATGCACGGTAGTTCTCACACTTCACTGTGCACCAGAATTGCCCAGAGAGCTTATTAAAGCATAGTTTTCTGCGTGCATCTTCTAGATATTCTGATATGGGTGATGTGGGATAAGGTTTGGAAATTTACATTTCTAACAAGTCCTGACCAATACCACTGGTTCAGAGACTACATTTTAAGACCGCTCCCTTAGGGGTATCTAGCCTGATTATTGTCAGTTCTGGCTACCCATTAGAATTGCTTGGTAAGCTTAATTAAAAAAAAAAGTCCAGTCACCATCTATCCCCCCACCTCTCAGGTATTTTTATCCCATTGGTCTGAGGTAAGAACTGAGAATTTAGTAGTTTTAAAAGCTTCCCAGACATGAATGTTCACAGCAACATAATAGCCAAAAGGTGGAAATAACCCACGTATGTTCAGTTCAGTCAGTACAGTCACTCAGTCATGTTCGACTCTTTGTGACCCCATGGACTGCAGCACACCGACCTCCTTGTCCATCACCAACTCCCAGAGCTTGCTCAAACTCCATCAAGCCACTGATGCCATCCAATTATCTTATCCTCTGTCATCCCCTTCTCCTCCTGCCTTCAATCTTTCCCAGCATCAGGGTCTTTTCCAGTGAGTCAGTACTTCGCATCAGGTGGCCAAAGTATTGGAGCTTCAGCTTCAGCATCAGTACTTCCAATGAATATTCAGGACTGATTTCCTTTAGGGTGGACTGGTTGTATCTCCTTGCAGTCCAAGGGACTCTCAAGGGTCTCTTCCAACACCACAGTTCAAAAGCATCAATTCTTCAGTGCTCAGCTTTCTTTATGGTCCAAATGTCACATCCATACATGACTACTGGAAACACCATAGCTTGACTTTACAGACATTTGTCAGCAAAGTAATGTCTCTGCTTTTTGATATGCTGTCTAGGTTGGTCATAGCTTTTCTTCCCTGGAGCAGGGTCCTTTAATTTCATGGCTGTGGTCACCATCTTCAGTGATTTTGGAGCCCAAGAAAATAAACTCTGTCACTATTTCCATTGTTTCCCAATCTCTTTGCCATAAAGTGACGGGACCAGATGCCATGATCTTCACTTTTTGAATGTTGAGTATTAAGCCAACTTTTTCACTCTTCTCTTTCACTTTTATCAAGAGGCTCTTTAGTTCCTCTTCACCTCTTGCCATATGGGTGGTGTCATCTGCATATCTGAGATTACTGATATTTCTCCAGGCAGTCTTGAATCCAGCTTGTGCTTCATCCAACCCAGCATTTTTCATGATGTACTCTGCATAGAATTTAAATAGGCAGGGTGACAACATACAGCCTCGATGTACTCCTTTCCCAATTTGGAACCAGTCCCTTGTTCCATGTCTGGTTCTAACTGTTGCTTCTTGACCTGCATACAGATTTCTCAGGAGACAGGTAAGGTGGTCTGGTATTCTCATCTCTTTAAGAATTTTCCATAATTTGTATGTATCAACTAGTACTTAAAATGTAAAAAAAGGTGTTACATCCATACAATGGAATAATATTCAGCAATGAAAAGGAATAAAGTACTGATGCATACTACAACATGGATGAACCTTAAAAATACTATGTAAAGTGAAAGAAGTCAGATACAAAGGGCCATATATTATATGATTCCATTTATATGAAATATCCAGAATAGGCAAATCCATAGAGCCAGAACTTAGATTAGTGGTTGTCAGGGCCAGTGGTTTTAGGAAGAAATGGGAAGTGACTGCTAATGGCCATGGGGTTTCCTTTTGGGGATGATGAAATATTCTAGAATTAGAGAATGCTGATGATTGTTCTATCTCATGAATATGCTAACTGCCACTGAATAGTACTTTTTAAAGGGATCAATTTTATGGTATGTGCATTATATCTCAATTAAAAAGCATTCCTCCTGGGATTTCCCTGGTTGTCCAGTGGTTAAGACTCTGCACTTCCACTGCAGGGGCTCAGGTTTGATTCTCAGGGACTAAGATCCCACAGGCCTTGCGATAGTGTGGCCTAAAAGAGTAAAAATAAAAATAAATAAATTAAAAAAAATTCCTACTGGTTAGTATCTAACATGTTCCAACAATTGGACACATTATACTTCACATGAAGTTGCAAATGCTGACAGGAGTCTCAGAGAGTTTTTAAGTGTCCAGGTAAAAGGTTTGTATTTATATCTATAGATCGCAAACTTAGTTTTCTGAATTTGTCTAATTAGAAAAATCACCTGAGAGCTTGTTAAAATTATAGAATTCCAGACCCCTTCAATGAGGATTTAGATTCTGGGTCAAAATCAGATTTGGGCCTTGGGTGGTACCTAAAAATCTATTCTTTTAACAATACCTAGAGTGATTTTGATGTTCAAACAAGTTTGAGTAACCCAGTCTTAAGTGATGGGGAGTTACTAAAGGTTCTTTTTTTCTCTTTTAATTGAAAATTCTGCTATTTTCTTAAATGTCTCATTGTTTCAGCAGCTTCTTTGAATAGTGTTAATTTAAACAGAATTTGGATTTACTACAGATGTTTGCCAAAGAGCAAGGAAGTGTTCTTATATTTGAGCTATGTTAAACAATGGGGAATGGTCTGTGTATTTGTAAAGTCCATTTGTGTTAAGTCTAATTATGTCTCTGTAGCTAGTTCCCACAGTTTACAGATGTGAATTGATGTCAACTGTAGATTTCTAATTGCTTTCTCATTGCTTCCTCCATCATGTTCCTTTTTTCTTTTATCCATGTGTAGCACATTGTTAACACATCATTCATGCAGTGTTTTTCTGAATGAAAAATACCTCTCTTTTCTGAAAATATTAGAACAAATTATTTAACTATACAGTTC
>SJYA01003325.1:219868-258064 GCA_006410615.1 Neotragus moschatus | reverse complement strand
ATAGATCTGTTTACTTCCTAGAAGGAACTTCTATTAAAGCTATAGTATATATACTTTCAGACGTATATATAAGAAGATAGCATCATACTATGCCTTCTGTCCTTTTCACTTAGTTTGATAAACAATTTTTTAAAAAGCTGTCTACCTTATCTACCTTGATGGCTGTCTAGTATGAATGTACATGTTATAGTTTACTTAATCAGTACCCTTTTGAGAGACTTAAGTTGTAATTCGTTTTGTTCCTAATGTGATTTCTTTTTTGGCCTTTGGAATAAAAGATTTAAACACTTGAAAAATAAAACCATGAATGTGTTAGGAGAAAATATAGAACTTTCTTCATAGTCATGGATTAGAGAGAGTGTCTTAAATCACAACAATAAACCCAGAAGTCATAAAGAAAATGTCAATCAAATTTGACACTAGAAAAGTTATAACAGCAGATACCATGAACAATGTTAAAACTCATATTGGCAGGTTAGATCAAATAGTGACAAGACACAACAGAATGAAGAGTCATACTGAATAAAAAGCCCATAGAAAGAATTAAGAAATATTGAAAATTCAGTAGAAAAATGGATAAAGGATGAGTCAATTCATGGGAAGGGAAATATAAGTGGCCTATAAACTTGAAAAACTATTCAACTCCATGAATTAAATAAATACAAATAAAAACAATGCAGAAGTGTGTTTTCCTATTAGCTTGAAACATATAAAAATAATTAATAGTAGTCTGTTTTGGCTAGACTGTGAGAAAATGGGCACTGACACACTTTTACGGGAGTAACAATAGGTACAAAACCCCATTAGAAGGACAATTTAGTGCTCCTCCTCAATTCACAAGTTGTCCACACCCTGTGATCCAGTGGTTGCATTTTCTAGACGCTAATCTACAGAACTGGCACAAGTCCATAAAGATATTTGCACAGCAATACTCATTGCACCACTATTTGAAGCAAAATGTAGAAACGACCAAATGTTTTTCAATAGGGAAATGGTTAAATAAATTATGGTGCAATACTGTGCAACTTTTAAAATGAAGTAGATCTGCATTGTGCTGTCATGAGAAGATAACCAGGAAGTCATACCAGGTAAAAAACAAAATTGGAGAACAAGATGTGTGTTGTGATCCTATTTTTGGTAAACAATGTTTCTTAAATGTCTCTATCATGCTGCTGCTGCTGCTAAGTCACTTCAGTCATGTCCGACTCTGTGCAGCCCCACAGGCGGCAGCACACCAGGCCTCACTGTCCCTGGGATTCTCCAGGCAAGAACACTGGAGTGGGTTGCCATTTCCTTCTCCAGTATCTATCATGTATGTTTACATAACATGGTGTTCTATCTCTGTCTCTTTCTCTCTCTCTGTCTTTCTCTCTCTCTCTCACACACTCACATACATCCCTAGAATACACACAAACACATTTACCTAGAAAAATGTCTGGAATGTAACATAGCAAATGTTAACAGTAATTACATTCACTGTTTCTGCACATGTCTGTATGGTACCAAATCAGAATTTGTTACAATGAACAAGCAAAGTATTATTTCTGTAACATATGTAGACAGAATATGTATGTATTTAGATTATATATATTCTAGATGGACTTATAGAATTTACCTAAAAAGTGTATTTCTGTGAAAGTTGACAGTTTTAGAGCAGGGGTATGAAAATGATTAGAGCTGGGCTTTGGATCAAATCCCTTATGATTATACAGTGGAAGTGAGAAATAGATTTAAGGGCCTAGATCTGATAGATAGANTTGGAAAAGACCCTAATGCTCGGAGAGATTGGGGACAGGAGGAGAAGGGGACGACAGAGGATGAGATGGCTAGATGGCATCACTGACTCGATGGACATGAGTCTGAGTGAACTCTGGGAGTTGGTGATGGACAGGGAGGCCTGGCGTGCTGCGATTCATGGGGTCGCACTCTGTCATGACTGAGTGACTGAACTGAACTGAACTTGGTTTAATGTGGAGAGAGACAAGTACTGAGGAAAAGGATGGATGGCAGAGAGTGTAGAAAGGGAAATCTATAGGATCTGACAACTAATTATATGTAAGTAGACAGATAATTGTGAATTAAAAATAGCTCTGTCACTGAAAAAACTTGGAAATATCATTAACCTGAGGAGGGAAGCTGGAAGAAATGATTTTGAAGGGAAAATCATAACTTCAGAGTCTGCTGCTGCTGCTGCTGCTGCTAAGTCGCTTCAGTCATGTCCGACTCTGTGCGACCCCATAGACGGCAGCCCACCAGGCTCCCCCGTCCCTCGGATTCTCCAGGCAAGAACACTGGAGTGGGTTGCCATTTCCTTCTCCAATGCATGAAAGTGAGAAGTGAAAATGAAGTCGCTCTGTCGTGTCCGACTCTTAGCGACCCCATGGACTGCAGCCTAACAGGCTCCTCCACTGATGGGATTTTCCAGGCAAGAGTACTGGAGTGGGGTGCCATTGCCTTGTCTGAACTTCAAAGTCTAGACAGATATATTAGTTATCTACTGCTCCAAAACTTAGTGGCTTAAAATAACAATAATCATGTATTATCTCTATGGTTTCTGCGGGTTGGGATTTCAGACTAGACACAGTGGGGAAAACTTGTTTTTTGCCCCATGACATCTGCTAGGAGCTGGAATCATCTGATGGCTCTTTTGCTCACATGTCTGACAATTGATGCTGGTGTCGGCTGGGGGCCAAGCTGGCAGTGTTTGCTAGGACACCAACATGTGGCCTCTTCGTGTTGCCTTCCTTACAACATGGCAGTTGAGTTCCAAGGATAATCACCCTAACAGAGAGAAAGAAGATCCATCCAGGTGAAAGCCATTGTCTTTTATGACCCTGCCTTGTATATCTCCCAGCATTGCTTCAATTGCATGGCATTGACCAGTGCAGTCACAGACCCCTATCCCCAGATTCAACAGCAGGAAGCATAGACCTCCTCTCAGAGTGGGAAGAATATTAGTAACATTGTAAGAACATGCAGGTGAGATAAATAATAGGTATGACTATCTTTGGAAAATACAATCTCTCATACTCCATTGTATTTTAAAGTGAATGAGACTATTAATATTAATGGCTCTAAGTAATGAATTATCACTTTCAGAGTGATTTGTGTGTAACTAAGGACCCCAGTAGTCCCCCCATGCCTCACCCTAAGTGAATAAGTCATTATAGGTGAGGAGGCTACATCATTAAAGCTGGGAAGCATGAGTCAAAGAAGAGTATTTTTGTCTTTAACATAAAGACTCAGTATCAAAAGACAATATAAAAATTAAAAAGACTCCAAGTCTTTAATATGGCACACAAGGTTCTCTATGATCTGGTTTTTGCCTAATTCTTAGATTTAATCTTCCAATTATTTCTTCACTCACATCCTAAATATGAAGTATGTCAAAGTATCGAGTATGCCAAATTTCAAGTTCATCAAACATACTCTCCTAGGTCAGGTTCCCTAAAAGAATTATCTCAAGAGGAAGGGCAAGGGAGAAGCAGGGTAGGCCAGGGAATGAAGCTAAGCAAGAATGTGGTCTCATTTGGAGTCCAGCTTTGGCCAGATCACTAAGGCTGTGAAGCACGAATGACATCACAGGGTGATCCCATTCTGAGGCCAGGGGGCTGTGTCACTGGTTGCAGTTTGGGGGAGGGGAGTTGGGCAGGCTGTCCACGTGGCATGGTGCCTTACCTCTGGGCCCAGGAGGCTCTCCCTCCTGAGGGGAATTTTCTGGAGTAGGGGAAGCAGCTGTGAGCCTGCAGCAGCCCATGTTCACAAGAGGGGACCTGGGCCGGGCACCAGCAGGGACCACAACACACATTTACCTGTTTCAAGGCCTCAGAGCTCCTTTATCCTGAGATAAAACTGCCTCTCCTTTTCTTTGCTGATATCACCTCCTCCAGGAGGCTTTCCCTGATAACTAGCTGACTGCAGCCTCCCCTTCTTGGCTCAAATAAAATCCAGTTACAAATTCTTTCAATGTTTTCCCCCACACATGTCCTCAAACAAATACTTCCCAGTTAGAGAAAAGGGAATAATTCAAAACTGTTAATTACAGCTAAACAAGAATGATAAGGGCAGGACTGCCTATCGATTATTGTACTTAGGATGTTAATTTGACTATTTCTTTTCGGGCCTGTGCTATAATATATAAGATTTTAAAAACCTAAACAATTTCACTTATTAAGTATTGTAGCAAATGTTTAAACAATTAACTCTGAAAAAAAAAAAAAAAAAAAAACCGGTTGCAACTGTCTCTCTAGCTTAGTATCTACCACATTGTATTGAAAGTATCTGCTTTATATAACCAGTCTCCCCCAGTGGAGGAGACGCTCAGATGAACAGGAACCATGTCCTGTTCATCTTTTTGCCCCAGGCACTTAGCGGAGTGCCAAGCAGAGGAGGCTGAAATAGATTTTCTGATAACCAAACACCAGGTAAGTGACTTCCTGGGTGGTGGTGCAAGGCTCACCAGCTCTACCCAAAAGATCTCTTCCATCCCCATGTAGTGGGAGGGGGATGAAAAACCTGGCAATATATTTAGGACAAATTAAGTGATTTACAACAAAGAAAGTAGCTGTAGAGTTTCTTGCTACATCTCAGTACAAGTACAGTTCTACCATTGTTACATTGTAAAAGATATGTTCTAACATGGTTTAAATGCCATAAATTTTAAAAAACAGCCTTAAGAAGGAGAGGGACAAATTATGAAATCTGTGCCTTAGCAGGAATAGAAATGTTTCTCCTTTTTAGAGTGGAAATAGCTTGGTGCAAGGGCTGTTGAAGAATTTTCTACAGCATTAAGCCTCCCCAGAAGTTAAAAAAGAAACTAGAGTTAAGATGCAAAGGGCATAAACCAAGGGGAAAGGAATGAGATGATTTGACTAATACCTGCAAGTCAAAACTCCCCAGTACCTGACACCCTGGTGCATGTAGGGAAGGAGAGGGCAGAGGGCTCCAGGTGGCTGGAGGCCAGAGAGGCTGAGGCTGGTAGTGGTGGGCACTGCCTTCTCCACCGCTGTTCTGGCACTTACTCTCCCCAACCCCATGTGTGATGTGCCTCCCTGGAGCTCCACAGACTTGCCTTGTTAGTTCCTGACAAGTTCCATACCACAGGTAACATGGGGTGGTAGTCTCAGGGCAGTGAGATAGGAGGAGGGAACATCACAAAAGATCTGAAAGAAAAAGAGGGAGGTTCCAAGATCTCCACCCAGGGACTTCCCTGGTGGTCCAGTGTTTAAAACTCTGAACTCCCAATGCAGAGGGCCAGGGTTCCATTCCTGGTCAGGGAACTAGATCCCACACGCCACAACTAAAGATCCATCATGCCACAATGAAGACGGAAGATCCTGAGGCCAAAACTATGACCTGGTGCCATTGAATAAATTAAAAAATACAAAAAAAACCCCCCAAAACCCTCCACCCAGAGGCTCCTATGCCCTGACTGGTGACGAGAGGTTACCCAAGTGGCAGAAGCCCTAGGGAGCTTGTCTGGGGGCTGCCCTGAGCCAAGTTTCATCACTAGCTATTTTTATTTTTAGCCTATGCTGCTTCTCAGTGTCACCAGGTCTATAAATGTCCATATGATTTGCTGTGCCTGGGCCAGGGCAGAAGGGAGCAGCTAAAAAGTCTTGGGCTAGGCCTTGTGCTGGAAAATTCACTGCCCTCGACTGGCATACGCCTGTATCTCTGGTGCCCCAGGTTACCTCCTTAGGGCACTGCCCTCAATTCTCTGGGCACCCCACCATGGCCATCACCTCTCACCAGTTCTCCTCCAATCAGGCTTCAGAAAGAGGGTTCCTTGAACACAGGTAAAATCAACAGGTGTCAGGAGGCAGATAATGGCAAATTCATGTCTCTTACAATCCCACAGGGTGGCTTATCCAAGGCCAATCTTTTGGGGAATGAGAGAGCAGTTTCCAGGCCTGTGGTGCTGCCTGAAGCTAACGGACTCCCTCCAGCCCTCCTCTGTCTTCTGGCCACTCTGCACCCTGCTGGCAAGCTGCTTCCACACTGGGCTGCTCTGAATGTGTGTCTGGGCTCTCAGGCATCCCGCACATCCCTCTCATTCTGGTGTTATTCCTGCAGAGTTGAGGGGAGGGGAGCTTGAGCTTCTGCATTGGGTGGCTGACCAGCTGAGGAATCTATTTCCCCACTTGCCAAAATGGGAAGAAGAAGAATAGGCCTTACCTTACGGGACAGCTTACCCTTGCACACTGTGATTAAGAAATGAATGACTCATGACTCTAGTGTATCCCCCCCCCCCCCAAATCTGCCAGAGGGGGCAGCTTGTCCCTACTGAGAGACTTTTTTTCTGCTTTCCTCGGTCAGCTTGTGCCCTTCCATGCAGACTGACCATTTACTTTCAATATTCTCTCCAGCCTCTTGTCACCACGACAGTTTGGCCGATTGAGATGAAAGAAACAGACTCTTCACTTGTCTTCTGTATTCTGTTTTTACTCTCATCTCTCCCATTCACCAAGCTGAACACGATGGACAGAATCATCCTCCGGTTCCTCATTGCTCCAAGGCTAAAATTCCAACTCCTCAACAGGGCCTGGAGGGCCTTGCATGACCTGACTCCTCCCAGCTCTGCAAGCTCACGCATCTCTAGCCATCTCCCTCCCCATTCTGTTCCTCCGCCCCCAGCTACCCTACATTTCAGCAATATAGAACTTTCTTTTTTCCACTGGGTTTCTTTCAATGTCTCACCATCTGACCACCTCACCATTGCCTACCTAGCACATTCTCCCTCCTCCCCTGCCCCGTTCTCATCTCCACCAACTCTCTATCACCAGGCTACATCTCACATTGCCTGCATGTCATATCCTTCAGGAAACCTTCTCTGTATATCCCTCTCACCTCTCCACTTCTTCTAGAATATACATTTTCTCCAGTGCTTCCAGAGCACTGTGCATTTCCTCTCTCATAGCACTTAATATAGCATTTTATCTACACTTTTATTTTCCCCACTAGAATGTTATCTATGTGGCCATGGACTAGATCTATTCTTTTATTTAACTCTTACATAGAACTGACTCTGTACTGAGCACTTCTGTAAACATTTTGTAAATATTAATTCATTTAATCCTCATAACAATTCTACGAGGTACTATTGCTATTGTCATTATGCAGATGATGAAGCTGAGGCAGAGTTAACTAATTTGCCCAAGGTCACGTAGCTAGTAAATGGCAGAGTTGGGATTTGAACCCCGAAATCCAAGTTCCTCACTGCTATAATATGCTGTGTCCCTTGTTCACCAATGTATTCTTGTTGCTTCTCATATAGCAGATCCACCCAAGGAATATTTGGATAAAGAAAGAATGGATAAATGAATAAAGATTGTGGAAATAACAAAGTCCTTAGTGGGACCAGTGGGAGGAAAAGCGGTAGCCACACACTGAGACAGAAATTAAATTTAGGATTCAGAGAAGTTGAAAGCAAATAGTCCAAGCAGTAAGGAAGAGGCTGGGAGACGTGGAAAGTGATGAAAGGCAAGGTGGCAGGTTCAGGGGGAGCTCAGAAAGGCAAGGGACAAATGGCTCTGCANGTTAGTCACGTAGGGATTTGTCCAGGGAAGAGAAAGGAAGGAAGGGGAGGACTCGCTGTGCGCAGTTACAATAGCCAAATTTGATGACTTGATCCACGGGGTTCTGACCTGCAGGAGAGAAGTAGGGAGCATTTCACCTTCCAGCCCTCATCCTAATGGTGCGGAGATAAAGAACTGTTTTGCCTGCAGTGGCCCGATAAAATAGAATTCAGACTATTGATGCAACCTGCTTAAGAGTCCTGCTTGCATATTGAAATTTTAAACATATATTACCATAATCCTTGACGTCTTTTGCTAGATGCCCTCTTTTTCTCAAATTCTCTTAACAGAGCCGAGGAGGCACTGAATGTGTTATAATCCGTTTTAGCCGAGTGAGGTGTTTAAAAGAATGGAACCTACCAAACTGAATAGTTGGCTAAAGAGAGCGTTCCTTCAGAAGTAAAACCGAAGAGAGACTTTACTTTTGTAACTCGTATCTTCGGTTAACAGTTTGATTAGTAGGTTCCCCTGAAAACCATTCTGGTTTTAATGCTTTGTTTTCCGTTTTTATCTATTTAGAAAAATGGAGCAAGTAGACATTTTTAAGAATGCCGTAAGTTTTTTAACATGTCAATTTCCTACAAGGGTGTGACCATTTTTTTCCACATAGAAAAGCAGATGTTTGTCCATCCTAAGTATGAAAGTCTACACCCTTGGAGTACTAATACAGATAAGAACCCAGTGTTGTACTGTGGCCATTTAAAATCCTCCTTATTTTGAAATAGTAAACAGGATAAATTACAAAGCAGTAGACTTTTTTTTTTCTTTAAAGGAATAATTTAGTTAACATTTTGGTGAATGCCAAGACTCATAAGATGAAAAATTATTTTTGATCTGTAAAGCTTTTATGGCAATATTTACAGAATCTTTGGAAAGGAAAAAGAAAGTCTGGCCCCCCTCATCATCACAGCTTATTTTTTTTTTAAACCTAGCATTGTAATCACAGTGTACTATATTACTTTTGAGTTCCACCTTTTCCATCTGTTTTGTTCTATGAATTATTCCCAGTAGCCACACAGTCTTCATACTTAAAATTTTTCGTGGCCATGTAACTTACCCATGGTATTTTAGAGGCTCCAGGTAGTTCTGTGGGCAGAAGGGAAAAGTTGAATTTTGTTTTTAGTGGAAATTTCATCTGTCAGCTCTTTTTATCTTGCAATCTTGTACACTACATTTTATCCTGAAGTAAAAAACATTCTTCTAAGCTGGCTTTGATCTTTTTTTTATGTGGACAGGTATGTGAAGACACTTTGATTAATACTTTCAATTGCTAATCATGAGCTATCCTCTTCCTTACGCTTTTCCAAAGTCATTCAGGTTTTTTTTCTTTTTAATCTTACATGATAACTATGTGTGCTAGGGAACAATTACTGATTTTAGTGATGTTCTTGTCATTTTGCTGTCTATAACTGAATTGCTAATGATATGCCATATTTTGGTAGCACTTTCTTTCTCTGAGTCCCTTTCAGTTGCTCTTTTTCTGCCCACCCCACCCCTCCCCTCAGCATGTGGTAACTGTTTGTTCTTCTGCTTCTAGGACCTAGCCATTTTGGAAGGTCTGAAATTTTAGAACATCTGGTGAATTTTTCTTAAAATTTAATCTAATCTTTCACTTGCTGATAGCTGGGAGCCATAAATGTCTGTTTTCTGTCACACCAGTTATCAAATAGGTCTTTATTTGACTGTCAGCAGTTAGTTCCTACTTAAAATTTCACTCTTCCCTAGGAGTCTGAGGTCCTTTCAGCAAAGTGATGTTAGATGAGATTTTATTTGTAACTTATTCTTCTGCAGAATAACGTGAAGTGTATTTTTGGGTTTCTGTACAGTTGGAAGGCTTTATCTCTTGTCAGAGAAACTGCTTACTTATTTCTCAGGTCTTGGTTATGGCCAACTGTAAACACTGCAAAACTGATTTTTTTTTCCTAGTAGAAATTCAATTTTATTGGTGGTGTAACAGGCATCAGTTGTGCATTTGGTTGGAAGGTTTATTCCCTAACAGGCGTGGAACTATTCCCAGTATATCCACTTACAAGCTCTGACAATAAATCTTGTTGTGAAAAGTTACTGTGACTGGAATTCTTCACTAAAGTGTACTGTTAAGCATATGAATATAGTATTTCACCCAGGACTTCCTAGCTTCTTACTGCATAGCTCTTTTAAAATTAGTCATACCTGTTACTTGCAGTCAGTTTGGCATGGGTGGCAGTAAGTTTGATTTGGGGAACCATATAAAAGGCATATGAAATGCAAGTATTTTGTGCTACATCTGTTTCAAGTGTTGCTTTGTAGACACATTTTATACATAGTGTCACAAGTGTTAACACTACATTTATACAATGGTATCTCTAGTGTACACAGCTAGGTTGAAGCTGTTTAATATTTTAAAATTTCCAGTGTATCCTTATAAGACTAATACATGGTTTTAAGAAGTGGGGTGGGTTTCTTTTCTCTTTTTTTGGTATAATAGTTCTTAATAGTTTTGGCTGAGGTTCTGCTGTCTTGTATGTTTTGTTTTGCTATGAGTCATAATTTCCTTTTATTCAGTGAATAGCAGAGGTAAGCTTGTCACTACTACTAAGTCTGAGCAAATTGAGGACATCAAGAAGTAAGTGAGCCATGAGACTGGAGTAGATACATAGTTTGATGTTTGAAGCTACTTTCTTAAAGTGATTTCTTTTTATTGAAGGCAATACTATTTTTTTAAACATAAAACAGAGCCCTTTTTCTAGAAATAGCTGAAACACATGTATACGTCACAGACAGAAGTGTTTTTTTTTTTTTAATATAAATAGGGAGAGATGTTTCAGAGAAATATCCCAAGTCTGTAATTTGAAACAGAGAGCATTTGTAAAAGTAAAAATTTCCCTTGAGTGTTGCTTTTTCACATCCTAATAGCCAGCCTTGCTTACTGATATCTGTGTGCCTCTGTCAACATGTATCAGCAAAAGGCAGCATTTTGGCTTACAGATTTAGGAAGTGAACCTGTGCTTTTTAAAGTGATCTTTATTGCAAACATTTACTGGTATTTTTAGCTAAGGCTTAACTTTTTCATATGCCCATGAGTGTATTTTGTGGGCCTAATTTGGAAAAGGAGTGACTTTTAGGGGAGTCTTTCACTGTGGTTGGAAGCTAAGGAAGTGCTTTTGGATGAAACAGCAGTAAGTAGCCTGTGAGAACAGCCAGAGGCAATTGCATCAAAAACTCAAAATGCTACAAAGGTGGTGCATCTACTTTCATGATTAGTTGTTTCTTCCCTGACTATGTTTCCTTTTCACCTTCCTCACTAGCCATTTGAAGCATTATTTTGAAATTGAAAAAGAGAAAAAATCAACAAAGTGAAAAGACAACCTGCTGAATGGGAGAAAATCTTTGCAAATTATGTATCTGATAAGATGTTACTATCTAAAATATTACAAGAACTCACATAACTCAATAGCAGAAAAAAATCTGATTTTTTAAATGGGCAGAAGATCTGAATAGACAGTTTTTCAAAGAAGATATACAGATGGACAGCAGGCTCATGAAAAGATGCTCACCATCACTAATCATCAGGGAAATGCAAATAAAACCACAATAGGATATCCTCTCAGGCCTGTTAGGGTAGCTGTTATCAAAAAGACAACAAATAACAAGTGTTGGAAAGGATTTGGAGAAAGGGGAACCCTCCTCCACTGTTGGTGGGAATGTAAATTTGTGCAGCCACTTTGGAAAGCTGTATGGAGGTTCCTCAAAAGATTAAAGCTAGAAGTAACATATGATCCAGCAACTCTACTTCTGGGTATTTAGCTGAAGAAAATGAAAACATTAACTTGAAAAGATATATTCACCCTCATGTTCATTGCAGTTTATTTACAATAACCAAGAAATGGAAATAACCTAAGTGTTCATTGATGTGTGAATAAAGAAAATGTAGTATATACATACAATGGAATATTATTCAGCCATAAAAAAGAAGGAAATCTTGCTATTTGCAACAACATGAATGAACCTTGAGGACATTATCTCAAGTGAAATAAGTCAGACAGAGAGAGACAACTACCATATGATCTCACTTAAATGTGGAATTGAAAACAAAACAAAAAAAGAACAAGCTCATAGATACAGAGAACAGATTGGTGATTGTGAGAGGTGGAAGGTTGGAAGGTAGGCAAAGTTGGTGAAGAATGTCAAAATGTACAAACCTCCAGGTATGAAAAAGTCATGAGATGTAATGTGCAGTATGGTGATGATAGTTAATAATATTGTATATTTAAAAGTTGCTAAGAAAGTAAATCTTAAAACTTCATAAGAAAAAAGAAAAAATGTTGTAACTTTTTATGGCAATGAGTATTAACTAGATTTATTGTGGTGATCATTTTGCACTGTATACAAATATCAAATTATGTTGAAAACCTTAAATGAATACAGTGTTATATATCAATTACACATACATACGTAAAAAAGGAATGCTTCCAGATTTTTATCCAGCCTATAAATTAAGTATATTTTACTGGAAGGAATTTTAGGAATGGAGTACTCTGACTGATAGCATTTTTTCTTTATATAAGAGTAAAAGATGGAGGAATTAGAACTTTCAGTCAGTCAGTTCAGTCACTCAGTCATGTCCGACTCTTTGCAACCCCATGGACTGCAGTNTCCAGATTTTTATCCAGCCTATAAATTAAGTATATTTTACTGGAAGGAATTTTAGGAATGGAGTACTCTGACTGATAGCATTTTTTCTTTATATAAGAGTAAAAGATGGAGGAATTAGAACTTTCAGTCAGTCAGTTCAGTCACTCAGTCATGTCCGACTCTTTGCAACCCCATGGACTGCAGTACACCAGGCCTCCCTGTCCATCACCAATTCCCAGAGTTTACTCAAACTCATGTCCATTGAGTTGGTGATGCCATCCATGATGGCATCAGGATGGATGAGGATGCCATCTCGTCCTCTGTCATCCCCTTCTCCTCCTGCCTTCAATCTTTCCAAGCATCAGGGTCTTTTCCAATGAGTCAGCTCTTCACATGAGGTGGCCAAAGTACCGGAGCTTCAGCTTCAACATCATTCCTTCCAAAGAAATCCCAGGGCAGGTCTCCTTCAGAATGGACTGGTTGGATCTCCTTGCAGTCCAAGGGACTCCCAAGAGTCTTCTCCAACACCACAGTTCAAAAGCATCAATTCTTTGGTGCTCAGCTTTCTTTATAGTCCAACTCACATCCATACATGACTCCTGGAAAAACCATAGCCTTGACTAGATGGACCTTTGCCATCAAAGTAATGTCTCTGCTTTTTAACATGCTGTCTAGGTTGGTCATAACTGTTCTTCCAAGGAGCAAGCATCTTTTAATTTCATGGCTGCAGTGATTTTGGAGCCCCCCAAAATAAAGTCTGCTACTGTTTCCACTGTTTCCCCATCTATTTCTCATGAAGTGATGGGACCAGATGCCATGATCTTCGTTTTCTGAATGTTGAGCTTTAAGCCAACTTTTTCACTCTCCTCTTTCACTTTCATCGAGAGATTCTTTAGTTTTTCTTTGCTTTCTGCCATTAGAACTTTAGTGAAAGCTTATACAGAGAACCCTCTACCAGTCATGTGTATACCACTATATTTATGTGCACTTTTGTTTGTTGTTTAGTTTTGCAGTGAAAAAATATTCCTTGTTTTAAAGAAGAGAGAGAAAAGTGGGGAAGTTTTGGTAGAATAACTCTGTGGTCAAGGGAATTAACACTGCTATTTTCAGATTAGGTACAAGCTGGAAGATGACTGTGGAATGCTGAGAAAATTATGGAGTCCTGTCTGTTCTGTATTCTACACCTCTCTTGTGTCCATTCATTCTTTTTTTCAAGTTTCTATTGTATTAATTTTAATTTTATTTATTTATTTTTGGCTGTGCTGAGTCTTAGCTGCTGTGTGCAGGCTTCCTCTGGTTGTGGTAAGCAGGGCCTACTCTCTAGTCATGGTGCATCGGTTTGTCATTGCAGGGGCTTCTCTTGTTGCAGCTCATGGGCTCTAAGCAAACAGGCTCAGTAGTTGTGGCGTGGACTTAGTTTCCCTGTGGCATGTGGGATCTTTCTGGACCAGGGATCAAACTTGTGTCCCTGCATTAGTAGGTGGATTCTTAACTGCTGGACCACCAGGGAAGTCCCTATCCATTCATTCTTATTTGCTCCTCTTCTGTTTCAATTTTCAACAATCTTCACCTGGACCATTGTGGCAGCAGCCACTCGGTCTCCTTACTTCTGGTCTTGCTCACCTCTGATTCTTCACCCTTATTGCCACTAGATTGCTCATTCGTAAAATAAAGTAAGATTAAAAACTCACTCCCACACTAAAAATTCTTCACTGACTCCCCATTATATTTCAGAATAAAATCCCTCCTCCTTAGTTTGGCTTTGCCCACAGTGTCTCCTCACGCTTTTTTCCTGGATCTCAGGCTCCAACCACAATGAGAACTTGACCATCTTCTTCAGACTCAATATGCCTCTTGCTTCTGTATCACTGCTTATGTGGTTCCCTCTATTTGATTAGCCTGACACGCCTCAGTTCTTCATTCTACACTGTCAAAAGTCATCCTGCCCCTCTGCCCACCCCTACTGCAAACAGTGTAACAACTTCCACTATGATCCCTTAACCGTCTGTCCAGAAGATGCCCTTGCTTCTTGCAATCACTTCCTCCCCTGAAGGTAGCCATTGGTCTAACTTTTACCACTATTCAGGTGATATGACCAAAATAGTGTTTCTGGAAGAGAAGTCTGACATTGGACTGCTACTACAGCGATCTAGGCTTTTATAAACCATATGTTCAATGAGCACCCTCTGTGAACTATACTATACTATGCTTGGAGCCAAAGGTGATTCCAAGAAAAACTTGGCCCAAGGGGAGATTGGAATAGTAAAAGATATAGTCTTAATCCTCAGGGTCTTGAGAATAGTCACTGGAAGAAGGTGACTGGAAAATGTGGAGTAAGGTATGGGGATTCTTAACCAACAGATTGGAGGTGAGGGAGGGAAGATTGACAAGACACAGTGTTAATTCAGTTTATCTAGTCAAATTGCAACTAGCTGAGATTGGATGCAAAAGGGCTTTGAAACCCCCAAGCTAGAGTTTGTACATTTCTCCCGCAAGGAAGAGCTATGAGGTGGATTTGAAGACAAATAGGGTAAGGATNGACTGCAGTACACCAGGCCTCCCTGTCCATCACCAATTCCCAGAGTTTACTCAAACTCATGTCCATTGAGTTGGTGATGCCATCCATGATGGCATCAGGATGGATGAGGATGCCATCTCGTCCTCTGTCATCCCCTTCTCCTCCTGCCTTCAATCTTTCCAAGCATCAGGGTCTTTTCCAATGAGTCAGCTCTTCACATGAGGTGGCCAAAGTACCGGAGCTTCAGCTTCAACATCATTCCTTCCAAAGAAATCCCAGGGCAGGTCTCCTTCAGAATGGACTGGTTGGATCTCCTTGCAGTCCAAGGGACTCCCAAGAGTCTTCTCCAACACCACAGTTCAAAAGCATCAATTCTTTGGTGCTCAGCTTTCTTTATAGTCCAACTCACATCCATACATGACTCCTGGAAAAACCATAGCCTTGACTAGATGGACCTTTGCCATCAAAGTAATGTCTCTGCTTTTTAACATGCTGTCTAGGTTGGTCATAACTGTTCTTCCAAGGAGCAAGCATCTTTTAATTTCATGGCTGCAGTGATTTTGGAGCCCCCCAAAATAAAGTCTGCTACTGTTTCCACTGTTTCCCCATCTATTTCTCATGAAGTGATGGGACCAGATGCCATGATCTTCGTTTTCTGAATGTTGAGCTTTAAGCCAACTTTTTCACTCTCCTCTTTCACTTTCATCGAGAGATTCTTTAGTTTTTCTTTGCTTTCTGCCATTAGAACTTTAGTGAAAGCTTATACAGAGAACCCTCTACCAGTCATGTGTATACCACTATATTTATGTGCACTTTTGTTTGTTGTTTAGTTTTGCAGTGAAAAAATATTCCTTGTTTTAAAGAAGAGAGAGAAAAGTGGGGAAGTTTTGGTAGAATAACTCTGTGGTCAAGGGAATTAACACTGCTATTTTCAGATTAGGTACAAGCTGGAAGATGACTGTGGAATGCTGAGAAAATTATGGAGTCCTGTCTGTTCTGTATTCTACACCTCTCTTGTGTCCATTCATTCTTTTTTTCAAGTTTCTATTGTATTAATTTTAATTTTATTTATTTATTTTTGGCTGTGCTGAGTCTTAGCTGCTGTGTGCAGGCTTCCTCTGGTTGTGGTAAGCAGGGCCTACTCTCTAGTCATGGTGCATCGGTTTGTCATTGCAGGGGCTTCTCTTGTTGCAGCTCATGGGCTCTAAGCAAACAGGCTCAGTAGTTGTGGCGTGGACTTAGTTTCCCTGTGGCATGTGGGATCTTTCTGGACCAGGGATCAAACTTGTGTCCCTGCATTAGTAGGTGGATTCTTAACTGCTGGACCACCAGGGAAGTCCCTATCCATTCATTCTTATTTGCTCCTCTTCTGTTTCAATTTTCAACAATCTTCACCTGGACCATTGTGGCAGCAGCCACTCGGTCTCCTTACTTCTGGTCTTGCTCACCTCTGATTCTTCACCCTTATTGCCACTAGATTGCTCATTCGTAAAATAAAGTAAGATTAAAAACTCACTCCCACACTAAAAATTCTTCACTGACTCCCCATTATATTTCAGAATAAAATCCCTCCTCCTTAGTTTGGCTTTGCCCACAGTGTCTCCTCACGCTTTTTTCCTGGATCTCAGGCTCCAACCACAATGAGAACTTGACCATCTTCTTCAGACTCAATATGCCTCTTGCTTCTGTATCACTGCTTATGTGGTTCCCTCTATTTGATTAGCCTGACACGCCTCAGTTCTTCATTCTACACTGTCAAAAGTCATCCTGCCCCTCTGCCCACCCCTACTGCAAACAGTGTAACAACTTCCACTATGATCCCTTAACCGTCTGTCCAGAAGATGCCCTTGCTTCTTGCAATCACTTCCTCCCCTGAAGGTAGCCATTGGTCTAACTTTTACCACTATTCAGGTGATATGACCAAAATAGTGTTTCTGGAAGAGAAGTCTGACATTGGACTGCTACTACAGCGATCTAGGCTTTTATAAACCATATGTTCAATGAGCACCCTCTGTGAACTATACTATACTATGCTTGGAGCCAAAGGTGATTCCAAGAAAAACTTGGCCCAAGGGGAGATTGGAATAGTAAAAGATATAGTCTTAATCCTCAGGGTCTTGAGAATAGTCACTGGAAGAAGGTGACTGGAAAATGTGGAGTAAGGTATGGGGATTCTTAACCAACAGATTGGAGGTGAGGGAGGGAAGATTGACAAGACACAGTGTTAATTCAGTTTATCTAGTCAAATTGCAACTAGCTGAGATTGGATGCAAAAGGGCTTTGAAACCCCCAAGCTAGAGTTTGTACATTTCTCCCGCAAGGAAGAGCTATGAGGTGGATTTGAAGACAAATAGGGTAAGGATTCGGAGAAGGAAATGGCACCCCACTCCAGTGTTCTTGCCTGGAGAATCCCAGGGACAGGGGAGCCTGGTGGGCTGCCTTCTATGGGGTCGCACAGAGTCAGACACGACTGAAGCAACTTAGCAGCAGCAGCAGCAAGGTAAGGATTGTGTGCTTGTTTGATGATGAGGTAGAAGCCTGTGTTGAGATGGGCTGTGGAGAGGGGAGGATGAAAGGTAGGAGAGATTTAAAATATGTAGTTGACGTTGCCCCATTTTGCATGCATGCTAGTCACTTGAGAGCTTTTGACTCTGAGGTTGGGACGGGGGTAGGAGGGACTGCGCAAGCACAGGGCACCATATAGAAAGGGCACACATGTCCTTTACATTTTGCCTTTGCTTCAAGAAGAAAACTGCTCTGAATACAGGGTTCTCACTTTCACAGAGTGTTCCAAAATGACAGCTCCTCCACATTTCAGGAACAAATGTGCTCTAGAGATGGGCAGGATTGAAGGATGCTCTGTATGTGGGGAAGAGAGGACGGGGATGAAGAAGGGAACCAATTGGTTTAATTTAAGTACTTAAATGAGAAAGTCTTTGTAAACATGTCTTTCAGCACCCTTTTACCAAGAGTGTAGATGAGAGATCCAGGCAGTCCCTTTGTGTGCCTATTGGAAGCTTGGAACACACTATCTCCTGGATACAGTGTTCTAAATGGTGATTAGGTTCCCAGACCTTCCTCCCCAGGAAAGCCTATTTAACCCTTAATGCCACTTATCCATTGAACTATTGTGTTTGCATTGTTTCTACTGGGAAATGGAGTTGGGATTCCAAGGTGCTTTGTTTCAAACACATCCTTTCCCCCCTTCTTCCTCATAGTTCCAGGTGGACTAGTGGTCCCGGAGAGGGGTGGGGACACTGTTAGAGCTCCAGCAATGAGGGTGAAGAGCTGAGGAGGCAGTGAGGGCAGGTGTGACTCTTCAGATATAACAGTCATTCATGTTAGATTGGTTGTATTTGCACCATTCAGGACAGCATCCGCTAGCCACATGTGGTTATTCAGCACTTGAATAGGTGGCTAGTTGGAATCAAGATGTTCTGTAAGTGTAAACTAAAAGTGAGATTTGAAGATTTAGTACCAAAAGTGTATAAAATATATCATTAAGAATTTTTATATTGACTACAAATTTAAACAATATTTTTGATGTACTTTGTTAAATTAAATATTTATCTTGTTTGTATTTTTTAAATGTGGCTACATACATGGCTTACCCTATATTTTTATTAGACAGCACTGTTGGTCTTTATTTTTTCTTCATATATTTATGACAGTCATGTCCTAGAAATTGTTTCTGAACGAGGATCCTCTCTCTCAAAGTTCTGTTTTAAATGAGCACTTCCATAATGGAGTCATTTGTGCATGAAAGGTTATCATACAGTTCAGAGTTGATGAGTTGATAACCCTTGGCCCTGGGGCAAACGTATGAAAGCATCCCATTCTTGTTTGTATTGAAAGCCAGTTTGGTTGCTTCGACTTTTGGATGTAGTTGGTGATCCAACTGGTTGGGTTAGAAGTTTTTTTTCCTGGGTTCAGTACAAAAGAATATATATGTGAATTCCTAATATGACTATAGTAATTTAGAATTCTGTTTGTAATATGTGCTCACCAGTGGCATGAAAGATTCCATGCTTCTAGTGTTATTAGAAATATGTAACATATCCCTTACTAGATTTACATAGCTACTTGGCCCAAGAATTCCCAAGAACAGTATTCATCAAGAAAAAGAGGATAAAGGATAAATTCTTTAGCTTGGCATAGTGTAAAACCTAAGAAACAAAGAAGGGTTTGTATCAATGCTCTTGTTGAAGGCTTTCTTGAGGTTCCCTAGCAAAGCTCTTGTCTTGTATCATGGGAAGTCATCAGTAGCATTAAAAGGAGAGGGGTTGTCAAGTGAAGCCAATGGAGGGTTCCCATAATTATTACTTTCTCTAAGCTCAGTATTCCTAAGGTGGTTACAGTAGTGACAATGTTATTTTTTTGTTACTGTAATGGGTCCCATTTAAGGAATACCAATATCTAATTGTGAGCCTGAGTAAGAGTACAGATATGCTGGTGAATAACATGTATATTGGAGAAAGGCATGGTAACTCACTTCAGTATTCTTGCCTGGAGAATTCCCATGAACAGAGGAGCCTGGTGGACTACAGTCCATGGAGTTGCAAAGCGTCAAACATGACTGAGCGACTAACACACAACATGTATATGATGTGGATTCATTTTATAGCCTTAGTTATAAATCCTCCTGAAACCTATCTTATAGTCAAAGATGTTATCTGACTTTCACAGATATGACTTGACTTATATCTACTTCCGTAATAATGAACAATAATATAATAGCTTTCTAATAATAGCTGTTGACATTTACTGAGTAATGCTGATGTACAGGGCTATGTGCCAATGAATGTACAGTGCTTATTTCATTTATCTTCCCAACTAACCTAAATCACTGCTGCTGCTAAGTCGCTTCACTCGTGTCCGACTCTGTGAGACCCCATAGACAGCAGCCCACCAGGCTCCCCCGTCCCTGGGATTCTCCAGGCAAGAACACTGGAGTGGGTTGCCATTTCCTAAATCACAGGTACCACTGTGATTTCCTAAATCACAGGTACTACTATTATCCCCACTTAGCAGATAAGGGACCTGGGGCCCAGAGAGGTTAACTAATGTGGTTGAATAGTAACTTAGGTCTCTGTGTATTCCAGAGTCTTAAGTAGTGAGCCACTTCACTTTTTATCAATTATGGTAGGCTATTCCTTTTAATAACTTCTCAGTGATATTTTCTAATTGTGGGATATGTCCTCAAGTCATGTATTTTAGACAGAATTACCATGCTATTGTTTATAGTTGTTTTTGATAACAATGTGTGATATTGGGTTGGCCAAAAAAAATAGTTCAGGTTTTTCTGTAACGTTGTATGGAAACCCAAACAAACTTTTTGGCCAGCTGTATATTAGAGCAAGTATTTGATGAATGAAAATTATTACTGCTAGTGTTACCATTTTGACTATTTCTCTGACTCTATGTAGGTGAATATCATGGTACATTTTTCTGTGAAACACTTTGGTCTTTGATTATGCCCCCACTGAGGGAAAGATATGGAGTTGTTGGGACTCTCAGCTGATGGAGCTTGAGAGAGTTGCAAGCAGAGGTCGAGAACTGGGGCCTAGGCTGAGTTGGCCCTGTAGGAAGAATGATAGGCTTGAAAAAGCAACAGGGTGGTCTTTGGCTATTTAGTGGTCTCCAGAAACTGATATGTCATCTTCGCTCTGTCAGTCTCCTGATAAATGTTTTTCTTGTAGGAGAGCAAAAGACAGCCAATGTATTACACAGTAGCCATTTAGTTGCTTTTAATCCACAGCCTGCGGGAGAGGCAGAAGTGGTTTTGAAAAAAGCCTGAATGCACCCTACTGCCTTCACAGAGGTTTATCTATCAGTCAGTGCCTCATCTCCTGGTTCACTCCTCATTTCAGCCAGATCTCCCATTCTCTTCAAGCCACTGCTCTGCCGTAGCCAGACAGCTTTATCCCCCCACTGCTTAGTTAGGTTGGTAAGAGGTGAATTTCAGAAGATTGGAGGTGCTACCCAACTAAGCTACTGGGGTCTTAACAAGAGAAAAGTTATACCAAGACGTTTGTGCGGATGTGCCAGATGTTCATAGATGAAGTAGAGTTCTGTATCTTAAACTGTATGTCTGATAAATTGCACTTGCTCTTTTGTTAGTTACATCCTGCTCTGTAAGACACACAGTTCGGTAAACTTAGTACTAAGAGCACCCTGGACTTGGATGTTATTGAACAGAAGACTCAAAACATTTATTTGTGCAAGTAAGGAGTAGTACTATTGAGGGAAGTAAAATATAGTTTATTAAGGTCTTCGGATTTATTGTGTGTGTGCTCAGTTCCCCAGTTGTGTCTGACTCTTTGTGGCCCAGTGGACTGTAGGCCACTAGGCTCCTTTGTCCATGAGATTTCCCAGGCAAGAATACTGGAGTAGGTTTCCATTTCCTTCTTCAGGGAATCTTGCTGACTCAGGGATCAAACCCATGTCTCCTGTGTCCCCTGCCTTGGTAGGGGGATTCTTTACCACTGAGCCACCTGGGAAGCCCTCTGTGTAGCTACTTGGGCTAATTTACTAATGTTTATTCTTTTTGTCCTTGCCTATATTTGAAACTGTTAATGCTCCTTCCTTCCAGAAACTTATCACCGCCTCCATTCTGTTTTTCTACCCCTCTTTCTGATAAGTGTGTCCCCATCTGCAAAATTCTTTCCCTTGGTGAATGCATTCTACATCAATCATGATTTCAAATATTCCTTTTATTCTCCATCTTTAGCTTCTCACCCGAGCATCTCTAGCTCACGAAGGGACATCTCCACTTGACTATCTTTTAATTTTTTTATTTTTTGGCCATGCTGCAGCCATGTGGGATTTTAGTTCCCCGACCAGGGACTGAACGTGTACCTCCTGCTTTGGCAGTGCAGAGTCTTCACCACTGGACCACTAGGGAAGTCTCTGCCTATCTTTCCATCAGCTCATAGCATTTCAGATAAATCTCCTTATAGCTCTAAAATTATCCTGTCTTCTATATTCCCCATCTTTTAGTCACCCAGGATTGCAAGCTGGGCATTATTCACCTTTGATCCTGTCCTTCCATCTTCTAAGGCCCATGCCTTTGAAATATCCCTTATATATGTTCCTTCAACTCAATTTCTGGTGCCATCACTTCAGTCCAGGTCCTGACTTCCATGTTTTGAGTCTTCTTTTCAATAACATCCAAATCCAGTACCATGAGTGCTAAGTTGCTTCAGTTGTGTCCAACTCTTTGCAACCCCATGGACTGTAGCCCACCAGGCTCTTCTGTCCATGGGATTCTCCAGGCAAGAGTACTGGAGCAGGTTGTCACTTCCTCCTCTAGGGGATCTTCCTGACCCAGGGATTGAACCTGCATCTCTTATGCGTCTTGCATTGGCACGTAGGTGCTTTACCACTAGCACCACCTGGGAAGCCCCCTTATTTATGTTCCTTCAACTCAATTTCTGGTGCCATCACTTCACTCCAGGCCCTGATTTCTATGCTTTGGCCTGTAACAACCTTCTCCTGGAATCTCCCAGTGAGTTCAATTCAGACGCTCAGTCATGTCCGACCCTTTGTGACCCCATGGGCTGTAACACGCCAGGCTTCCCTGTCCATCACCAACTCCAGGAGCTTGCTCAAACTCATGTCCATCGAGTAGGTGATGCCATCCAACCATCTCATCCTTTGTTGTCCCCTTCTCCTCCTGCTTTTAATCTTTCCCAGTAGTGGAGTCTCCCAAGTGCCTCCCAAATTCCTACTCTACCCACAGCAAGTGCTAACTTTCTGAAAAAGCTGATTTCATCCTATCACTCCCCTGCTCACAACCCTTCAGAGACTCCCCAGAGCCTATGGAATCAAGCCAAAATTGCTCAGTCTGCCATTCTGAGCTCTCTAGGGCCTGCTCCATGTATCTGCATAAACGTGTTTCCCCTCATTTCCCCACAGGAGCCCTGCCCTTCAGCCAGACCTCTCTTTCTACCACCTGAGTTTGTGTCCCTATTCCTGATGCCAACTCTTAGACCATCAGTTAACCAAAGGGAGAAGGGATAGAGAGCCAGAGGAGCCAGAGGCCCAGGGGAGGAGAGAAAATGCACTGAAAGCATGCCAGTTAAGGGTGTGACTTGGGGAGAAGGAGGATGTGACAGAAGATGCTTTAAATGCTGTTGTAATGATGAGAATTTGCAGTAGGAACGGGGAGAGAGCTGGATCACTAAAAGGTTAGATGTTAAAACATCTAAACAAGATGTTTAGATTTAAATTGGCCTCCAGTTGTCAGGAAGCCCTGTTGTTTAATCAGAAGCCCCACACAACTAGACATTGAATAATGGGGTTCTTCCAGTGTTCTTGCCTGGAGAATCCCAGGGACGGGGGAGCCTGGTGGGCTGCAATCTATGGGGCCACATAGAGTTGGACACAACTGAAGCAACTTGGCAGCATCAGGGAGAATATCTAGCCTTTTAATACAGCCACGACATTGGAAGTTTGGAGGTCCTTCCTGTTGTATGTCTTGTAGAAGAACATGCATGATGTTTGGAGCCCCAGTGCTCCATTTTTCTTAAAAGCTGAAATGTGTTTAGACATTGTAAATTCCATTTCATTAGTGAAGCTGTATGTTGGCAGTTTATTTCAAGTCTTTCTAGGTACATTCATAAAAATTAGATTTGAAAAAGTGGTCACAAGATAGCGTGTCTGTTAGATCACACCATCCACAGTCAAAGTAATTCTGGCGAGTCATGTCTCTTTGGACTGGGAGGTAGAGACCGGGATTCTTTAGCCGCAGTCTGCTACTGATTAGATACATGACCCAAGGCAAGTCACTTAACCTTTTAAGGTGTCAGTTTTCTTACCTGTAAAATGAAGGGATTAGACTAGATTATTTCCACTATTCCTTCTGAAAAAGTCCAGGAGAGAATTATATAACTGAAAGGCAGGAAGTGGAATAATTCAGGCTGGGAAGTCAGGGTGATTTCAAACTTGCTTCAAAATTTTAGAAAACAGTTTCTGTAAGTGGTTAATGTGCTGTATCCCATATCTACTGGTTAGATCAGTCACTCCAACTTATTGGTAAATGTCACTTCATTTTATTGGAGTCATTTCTGTTTGCTGCCAAACAATTTAAAGTTTAAGACAGATTCCTAGCCATGGTTACCTCTAAAGAGTGGAACTGACAGTTTGGTGAAGAGATAGACTAACTTTGTATTTCTGTTGAGATTTTTAACGATGAATGTGTGTTACTTTTATCATGTGAAAAACAGTTTATAAAAATTTTTGAGAGAATTTTAAATAAAGAATTAGTCTGGAGGAAAGAGATGCCATAAGATATTTAGAAAGTAAGGGATGACCATTCTGCTCTCTCCTTTGTTGAACACTTTCTGTAATGTTTGGGTGGCTTAATCTCATTCCTGTCCCTGTGTATTTTTTTCCCAAGGTCAGTTTTGTTGATTTTTATCTTGTGTGTGTGTTCGTAAAAATGTCTCCTAGCAGAACCCCAAATCTAAACAGTTGAACATGAGCTTTGCACTATAGCATTTTTTTTTTTTTGGTTGGGTTGGGTTTTTTCTTTTTTTTTTTAATAATGACTATTGGTCAATAGTTACAGTTGAAATGGACAGGGAGTGAAAGAGGAAACTTAACATTTATATCTGACCACATTTGGTAAATTCTTTGCAACTCTATGGCATTTTTCTTTCAGTAGCAGTTCAATTGCTTCTTGGACAGAGGAAAAAATTTGCTTTCTACACGTTAGCATCCTCTGGTGAAGATCAAATTTCTTTTGATCTTATGCTTTCTCTGAGAGGTGTGTTACTTTATAATTTTATTTTAATTCTCCGGGGTAAGAATTGAAAAGTAATAAATGAATTTTGCAAATATTTTAGGCTAATCCCTATGATTGTTAATCCACCAAAAAACCCTGGAACTAGGTATCTTAAAGAGACTAGTGACACAAAAATGGTAACTTTGTAAGGATGAAATCATGTCTTTGCCCGGTTTACTTAAAAATTTGTGGTTATGAGAGTCTTTAACCGTCTGCTGAAAAAAAAAAAAAAAATCCAGCAGCCCACAGTCTGTCAAATAAATTTCTGCAACATACTAGGAAATCAGTTTCTAAGAACTTCTTTAAAAAGTAGAAGACTCAAGTAAGCCAGATTTCTTTTACATGGTCTTGGCTGGTAGTATTTCCTGGAGCTTGTGGATGAAAATTCATGGACTGAACCACAGAATGATAGTATTCAGAGTTCTCTGGGAGAGAACTGATGTAATCAAATAAAACGGACTTCGGGCATTTTACCAAGTTCAAGACACTAAGGAGTGCCCCTAGGGAAGTAACTGTGACAAAAAGGGATCCAAGAAAACTGGATATTCTTAAAACAAGTAATTTTACAACAGAAAGCTGTATTGGTACACATAAAACACAGAATAATAGAATGCCTCCTTTGAACCTAGAAGTGTATCAGTACCTTGAGTCAAGTGAGAAAACCACACTCACACAAAAAAGTGAAATCAGACCAAATTACTAGAGTATTAAGGGGAAAAATTGTATCAGATAGGGTCTGAAAATAGAATGCAAAATGGAGAGTTTTTCAAAGTTGATACAAGAAGAAAGATAATCCTAAAATGATACAGTGTCTTCCTAATGTGTATTTCACAAGTTTAACAACCTTCTTTATAGGTGTGCTAGCTGTAAACACAATTTTAAAAGACATTTGAGCATATTAAAGTGATTTCAGCTGTTACATGTTCTGTTTACCTAAGAGGGTAAGTAAACCTTGTCTTATATGTATCAGAATTGGAGTCCATTTTAGTTGCGAGAAGATAATTCTCAAAGTTGAAGACTTAACTTGCACAAATATTCCATATAAGGCTAAGGGCAAAGACCAAGGGGAAAGTCATATGTCTTCTCAGGAGACAGAGTTGATTAGAAAAGCAGGGCTTCTTATTTTTTCATGTCATCCTGTCCCACTGATCAGTTTACCAACACAAGAACAGTTTGTGATGACAAAGATGATAGAATGGTAAATTGGAGAAGAAGGTTAAGTTGGTTGAAAAGATGCTGTTGAAGTTGATTTATTCAAATTGTCTGGGATGTTGCAGAACAAGTTTTTCCCAAACTATGGAGTGCAGATGGAAAAAGGAAAATAGTTTATCTTTCAAGGAGAGAAATGATGGCCCTGCTAAATTTAGACTCTTTGGCCTTAACTTGCAACATCTGGGAAAATACTCAAATCTGTTCATCATCTCGTTTGTAACCACCTAGAAGAAGAGCTCAAAGTTCAGGATAGTCTTCTGTATGGGTTTATGAAGGGCATATATAACCAGACTGATTTCATTTCCTTTCATTAAAGTTAAAAAGTCTTGTCAAAGAGAGGGAAACATGCATTTTCTCTCTGGAATCGTGAGGCTTTTTCTTCACTGTGATGCACTTGCTAACCAGCTAGGAAGCCTTGGACTGAATTGAACTGCTCTTCAGGGCAGAGTCCAAATAGGCTTTTGGGTGCATGTGCCCAAAATGGGCTTGCACAGTGGCTCAGCACCCAGTTAGAGGACAGAGCACGTGATGCTCCTTCAGTGAGAGAGAACCTGGCTTGTGACAATCCGTAATACAGAAGGCTTATTTTTGTTGTTTGAAAAGATTCACTGCCATTCATTCCCTTTCAGAAGCTGTCACCCTAGAGAATTTTAGCTATTTAACTTTTTAAATTTATAAATATTCCATTTGTAAGGTCTTTTAGGGGGTGTTTCTCCTGTGGAAAGTTAGATACAGCTGCCCTAAAAAAATGTTTTTCAGTTACCTTGGATGGAGAAACCAAAAACACATTCATTAAACTTCACTATATACTAAATCTAACACGATCATTTATAATTTGGAAAAGGATTACAGGTGACCTTTAGAGATAGAACAAGGATTTACAGAACAAGCTCTAACACCACTCCCACGTCCCCTTCAAGGATAGTTCATCTGTTTTTTGTCTCTTTTTCTTGTTTATACTTCCTGGCAAGATTTCCTTGGAGGGAAATAAAACAAGCATCAGTGAATCAGAGAAATGGTCCTGCTGAAATGGGATGGAGTTCAGGAAGGACAAGTGTTAGGATACTGAGGTTTGGAGGAGCCATTAAATAACATCCCTACCTTTCCCTCCTCCATTGAAACCAATGGAGAAATAAGGCAGACACAAGAACCAGCCAGTGTTCTAAATAACAGCCTTATTCCTGATAAAAGCTATACTGGAGGGTGTAGCCTAGATGTGTGCTCATGAAAAGCTTCCGCATAGTTCACATGTGTTGACGGACCTCCGCTAAGGAATAATAGAAAATATTACTTTTAGGTTTTACCTTTCTGAGGAAATAAATACAAACTCTTTCCTTTCTGTGCTGATATTAGTGGGAAGTAAACAACTAGTGGGCTAGTCTGTAGAGCTGTGCGGAGAACCCAAGTCACTGATAGACCAAAAGGCCCATGCTATTTCTGCTGATATTCAAAGATGTCTTTAGTTGGCTATGCACATTTAAACCAGGCCTGAATTAGCATTTTTATTAAGATATGAGGCATTTTTCTTTCTGTAAGTCAGATTTTTTTTTAACAAGGTCGCCAGTAGAGAGTGACTGGGGGCTATTTTATTTATTTATTTCTTTATTTTTGGCTGTGCTCTGCAGCGTATGGGATCTTAACTTCCTGACCAGGGATCGAACCCATGCCCCCTGCATTGGGAGCACAGAGTCTTAACCACTGAACCATCAGGGAAGTCCCTGTAAGTCAAATTTATATAAAGGATGAGTACAAGATATGGGAGAATATAAAGGCTGAAAAGGATATTAGAATTAGTTTTCAATATTTTCATTGCTTAAATGAGGAAACAGCTCCAGTAAGGGGTAAATGGTTTACTCTGGACCACTTGTTTTGCTAGTTAATTATGGCCAGGATTGGACCAGGGTCTTCCAAATGCCAATTCACTGCTCCCCACACCCAACTGTTCTGCATTCTGACATCAGGGAAAGTAGGCTTAAATTAAATGAAATTTGGAAATTCTATTAAACTTATGAACCTTTAAGCTAGTATAACAAGACATGTCTATGGATTGAATATATGGAATATGTAGAAGAATCTCTAGTATAATGGTTTACATTGGTGGATTTACAGTTAGGCTTTGATGTGTGTTATGCTGTGCTTAGTCACTCAGTCGTGTCCAACTCTTTGTGACCCCATGGACTGTAGCCCACCAGGAAGTCTCCATGGCAAGAATACTGGAATGGGTTGCCATTCCCTTCTCCAGGGGATCTCCCCAACCCAGGGATCGAATCCAGGTCTCCCACATTGCAGGCAGATTCTTAGAGCCACCAGGGAAGCCCACAGTTAGGCTACCTAGGTTCAAATCCTAGCTGTGTCATTTACTAGTTGTTTTGACCCAGACAAGATGCTTATCCTCTCTGAGCCTCAGTGTGCTCATCTATTAAATGGGAAATAATAATAGTACCCACTTCGTAGGGTAGTTATGAGGCTCAGATGAGAAAGATACATATAAAATATTCTGTTTAGCATAAGCGAGCTCCTGACACATAGGCACTGATAAATATTGCCTGTGATTATTATTTATTGTCATATCATTATCCTCATTTTACTTCTGGGGGACTTTAAAAATTTGATCTGTGAAGACAGCAAAGTCTTAATTTAGAATTTCCCCCCACTCCAGCTTGCTCCTTTTTCCTAAACATCTATTCTTCAGTTCTCTCAGGTTAGAAGTTTTGTAATCATCTTGTACTCTGTCTCCTTTAGGCCTATTGTCTGTCTGTCACTAAGTCCTATCTTGGTGGTTCAAATTTTTCTCAGTTAACCCCTTCCTCTTAATTTCTATCCTAATTCAGACCCTGATTCCCTCAGACCTGGATGCCTATTCAAACCTCCTAGCTTCTTTTTCCTAGCTACAGCTTCTTCTTCTTCAGTTTATCCTATACTTCACTGCCAGACTGACCTTCCTGAGATGCTGTTTGATCCTGCCTCCCCCTGCCTTGGAATCTGTAATGAGTCTATTTTCTGCCAATGCAAGGCCAAGTTCTCCTGCCTGACCTTCAGCTCCCTCTAGATCCTCTCTACCCAACCAGTATTTAATGCCAGCCATCCACAGCAGTTCAGATTTTCTAGTAGCCACATTAAAAAGTAATCTCCAGTCAGACTGGCCATGTTTCAAGTTCTCAGTGGCCCCGTGTGGCTGAATAGTGCAGCTCCAGACTGTGCCTCTCTGACTGTCCCCACTCCCCAAACAAGACATACCCACATCTTACTTCCTCCTGGTTTATGAAAACAAAATAGTGATGGTAATATCATCTTTATTTTATAGGATTGTCTTAGGCAATTGTGAAGTGTGAAAGTGCTTTGTAAGCTGTAAAGCTCCATAAAAAATGTGAAAATTATTGTCAAAAGTAAAGGCTTTACTGTGGGAGATTGGATACCTGTATATGTACATGTATATGTATGGCTGAGTCTCTTTGCTGTCCACCGGAAACTATCACAACATTGGTAATCAGCTATACTCCAATATAAAATAAGAAGTTTTAAAAAAGAAAGGTTTACTGACATAAAAGTAGGATATCTTTGGAGTAATATGAAATAAAAGACTTCATTAAGAACAACGAGCTGTCCTAAATGCATTTGTGAAAAAATCCACTACAAGCAGTGACTGAAGAATATAAACATCTACTTTCTCCCACTAGCTCGAAATAATTATCTTTTGGGAAGAATTTTTCACATTAACAAGACTCTCCAGATATTTAAATTCTTCTTTAGGCTTTTTTTCCCCTTCAGCATTCTGAGGACTGGATTTAGGGGCATTAGTTCTTCTCTAGAAGAAACTAAACTGCTACTGGGAAGTTTATTGTTTTGGGTAGTAAATATAGCCCATACACTTTTAGTACTGGGATAGGCCTAGCATTGAAATCTCATGGATTATCTAATTCATTGCAAAGGACTGGAATTGGCCTAAAAATTGAATGCCAGTGATTCAGGTGTAGAAACAATTTGTAAAACATTTTCAACTCATATGATAAAGGAAATTTTAAGGAGCAATTATTCTGACAGGTGGATTAGTGACAATTTGTACACAATGTTTGAAACACTGATGGGTGCTTGCTTAGATGGTACTCAAACCTTATCCCAGCCCTTTACCAGATTAAATAGTTCACTATTTTTTTCTTTAGTTGTGCCTTGAATTATCTGGTGGCTCTCAGGAATTCAGCACTCACTGCAGATAGAACTAAGATTGTAGTGTAGAAGTTAGATTGCTAAACGTCATTCTGGAAAAAAAAAAAAAGTCTATAAAGTGGCTTCTGGGTGAAAGACCCCACCATTCACAGGTTTGCCCAAGCCAGAAAACTCAGCCTAATGTATGACCCTTTTTATCCCTCATGCATCCCCCTAATTAGCTACTAAATCCTTCTGACTCCACCCACCTCTGAAATACTTCTTTAATCTGCAGCCTCCTTTCCATCTCCACTGCCCTCGCTCAGGCTTTCATCACATTTCTTGTAGGTTATTGCAACATTCCCCAAACCAGTTTCCCTACCTCAAGCGTCAGCTTCCCCTCCACCCCACAATTTATTCTCCAACTCCCAAGAGAATGATCTTGCTAAAATACAGATATGATCATGCCACTCCCCTAATAAAAACTTCAAGTCATTCCTAGGGCCGACAGATAAAATCCAAAGTACTGAGCACGATGTACAAAGCACATTACAGTCAGAGCCCAGCTTATCAGCTTTGCCTCCCACCGTGTACCCAGAGCGATGATAATCAAATTACTTGTGGCTCTCCAGGAAGCCCTAGCCTTTTATAAACTCTCTGTTCTCTTCCTTTGGACTGCCCCCTTCACTCCTCACATTAGCGTTGGGATCCCGTGAACTTCTTTTCCTGCCTTTGTGTGTGTGTGTGTGTGTGTGTGTGTGTGTGTGTTAGTCGCTCAGTCGTGTCCATCGCTTTGGGACCCCATGGACTGTAGCCCACCAGGCTCCTTTGTCCATGGGATTCTCCAGGCAGGACTACTGGAGTGGGTTGCCATTTCTTTCTCCAAGTCTCCTGCCATTAGACTTCTTCAAATGCCCAATCTTCTGTGACAGGCTTTCCTAACTCCCTGGTTATTTGTTCTTTCCGTCCCCATAACTGCATTGCTTATTCCTTTGCTTCTTGAACTCATCAAGGGCTAATTCCTCTCAGTATCTCCAGCATGTAGCATTCTGCCCAGCATAGCATAGTTGGTCCATAAAAACTGGTTGGATAAATAAAGGAAAGAATTGATACTATACCTCTCCCCCACCCCCAGCTGTAGACCTTCTCTTCTACTTCAAAGAATAAGTTTTTAATTCAGTGTGATTTATAATCATCAGATATTTCTAAGTATTTGATGAGGACAGTTGAAATAATCCTTGCTTGTAAGTAAACTGATAAGACATTCCTTGGGCCAAAGGAATACATGGAAAGATTTTACTTTTAGATGCTTTGACTTATAGTGTATGTTAGGGAACACACACATACAATGCACATTTTTAGCTTCACAGAATCCAGACTGTTGGACGGGAAAGGATCTTAAATCAGAATCACCTTCCCCTTGAATGGTTATGAAGACTGGGTACTGTTCAAACCTAGGGGGCACCATTATTGTTTGAATGGCTCTCCAGGGTTGTAACATACACAGCCTCACACAGTATCTCTGTTTATCTAAATCTCTTCATTTTCAGATAATGAAATGTAGGTCCTAAGAGCAAACAAAGTTGCTCAAGGTTATGCAGATACTTCATAGTAGGGTACAGGCAATCTCTTCTGCCTCTCAGTCATTCTGACCCAGATTGTTTTAGAAGGCTATAAAACTAGAAAAGATAATGTTTGTTCCAGTTGTATGGATAATGATCTGTAGCTAAATATGAAACCAGTCATTTCATTTAGTTTTGCATTATTTGCTCTGGCTTTCCACCTCCAGCTGTACGGATGTGGTGGGCATGATTTCAGCTTTCAGCGTATTACACGACTGCCCTTAGGGCAGTTACCGTTTGTCCCACCAGGTTGCCAAGCTGTGCTGCCTGCCCTCTGCCTTGCTGGTCCACTCCTTTGTGACCTGTTAGCTGCCATCTTCTTTTTGCTTCTCTTCTTGGCATTTCGTGCTGCTTCGTTTTTATAGCCGCATTGCTGACCAGTCAATGTGGTCCTTTCCTTCTATTCTACAAACCATTCAACCACAGCATATTGGCTGTTGACCTTGAGTTTTTGGTTCTTTGCTACTGTTATACCAGCCAGGGGTGCCTAGGCTATGCTGCTTCTTTGCCAAATGTTTTTGTTTCTTTTCTTTCTCCCTTACTCTAGATTTGGGGCTTTCTGAATGCTTAAAGATGCCAGACAGGTTGTCTCCAGATACTTGTGGCTCCATTCCTATAATTCTCCTTTTACTTTTATTTAAAGTGAAAGTATTGTTTGTGAAGAATTATCTTGGTTAGAAAAGCTCAGGTAGGTCAGATGCTCATAACAGTTGATTGTCTGTATCAAGGATGATGCATTTAAAAAAATAACTCCTTCCTCTCCCCCTTATTCCTTGTTCATCCTCAGTGTCAAACTAAGGTAAATACTGTGGTGTTTTGGTAGGTTTGATTGAGCCTGAATAGAAAACTAGTAGACTTCTTGTGCCAAAGCCCACCAGCCACAATGGACTGAATTCACTGTTTGCATCTTTGCTCTTGATCATTAAGGGTGGCAGATCTTTCTTAAACTGGTTGCTTGCTTTAGTTCCACTTGATCAGTCAATATATAGAATATAATATACTTAATGAACTAATGGGCTTCCCCAGTGGCTCAGTGGGTAAAGAATCTGCCTTCAATGCAAGAGATGTGGGTTTGGTCCCTGGGTTGGGAAGATCCCCTGGAAAAGGAAGTGGCAACCTACTCCAATATTTTTGCCTGGAGAATTCTATGGACTAAGGAGCCTGGGGACCTACAGTCCATGGGGTCGCAAAGAGTCAGACAACTGAGCAACTAAGCACACACATACACACAAGGAATTATTGACTTGTTAGAGGTTTGATACTTGTTATTTAGTGGTTGTTTGCATTTTATATATTGTTCATTGTGTAATTGGAAATTTTTTGTAAATGTTTGGTTTTCAGGCTGGTTGGAAGGAAAATCACGCAACATTCATGAGTGAACTAAAAAATCTTCAGGCTTCTGGACTGACTACTCTTGGTCAGGCTCTAAGATCCTCATTTGATTTGTTAAATCTCAATAGATTAATATCTGGAATAGACAATTATGGACAGGTAAAAAATTCTTTGAGTGAGTATAGCTAATTTATTTTGGTGACTTGGGGTAAGAATTTAAAATTGGGCATGGCAACCAAGTTTTCTGCTCCTTTTCATAACATCCAAAAGGAGGTCCATGTGTAGTTTAAATATATACTTTAACAAAAATCCTTTATGTAGAGTCTTTTATGTGCTTTGACCATAAAATAGTTAAAATTGCCTACCCATCAGATCATCAGTTATAATGGGATGAATAAATTGTTGAAAAATATTGGAACAAGACAGTTGAAGAGAAACTTTCAGAGTCCTTAAGTCCTTCATCCCTCCCAAGTCAATGAAAAAGCTCTATCATAAGTGGAAGGCAGAATAGCATTTGCTGCAGTGATCATTGTACTTTTCTACTATAAAAACTGCTCCCAATAACCAGAGTCACCATCCAGGTTACAAATATAAGTCACTTATATCCCCCTTTCTGTACCAGGATTCTCAATGGAATCATGGGTGTGGATGATGCTGCCATTGTAATGTCTTTAATATCTTTCATGGTTACCTAGAAAGCAGAGGGTAGGGGGATTTGGATGTTATAGTTTGAAAGCTTCCTGAATTGTAAGAATTCCTCAGTTTATTCTGAATGTTACCTCTGCAGAGATTGTTATTTTGATCTCCACCCACTTCAGTCCCTAATCTTTTCCTTCTTATTTATCACAACTTGAGAGATCATAGGGAAGATAAATGTAAAAATTGAAATACAGTTTTATTACTTTACATAGCTCTAATACTTTTTAAATGTATTTTAGGGACGAAATCCATTTTTTTTAGAACCATCTATTTTAATTACCATCACAGATGGAAACAAGTTAACGAGTACTTCTGGTGTTCAAGAAGAGGTGAGATTTCATTTTTTTAAAAATTTCGTTTAAGTGGCAGAGAACATGCAGCTATTCCTGCACGTGGGAGGCATACATTCCCAGTTAAGAATAAATTTAATCAAATGTTCCACCTTGGGAATCCTTGAAAGATTGCCTCATTTTATCGACAACATTAAAGAAAAGTGAACCCTTTAACTCTTGAATTGTCTTCATTTTTGTATGAGTTGTTATGATGAAACTTTTCCAATTTTGCCTTATCAGCTTCACCTGCCTTTGAATTCTCCTCTGCCTGGAAGTGAACTAACTAAAGAACCTTTTCGTTGGGATCAAAGGTTGTTTGCCCTGGTGTTGCGTTTGCCTGGATCGACTTCTACTGAACCAGAGCAGATAGGGAGTGTACCAACTGATGAATCTGCCATCACACAGATGTGTGAAGTCACAGGAGGTATTGGCAGATATTTACTATTTCTAAAGGGAAGAATTCAGGGCAGCAGAGCACCACTTTCTGTAAATGCCATATCCTAGCTTTACTTTTTTCCCTTCTGTATCTTTTAACTGCTGCTTAAGCTAATCATTAGTGTGAGGTTTGCTCCCAGTGTGAGCTTCCCTGGTGGCTCGTAGTTTTGATTATTTTGAGTTGTATTTTAGGATTTCAAATGTTTATATTGTTAAGTGGTGTTTTATTTGATCAACCTTGTACTATTTGTTTTTCCTTCTGGTTTAGGTCGCTCCTACTGTGTTAGAACACAAAGAATGTTGAATCAATGTTTAGAATCTTTAGTTCAAAAAGTTCAGAGTGGTGTAGTTATTAACTTTGAAAAAACAGGACCAGATCCACTTCCTATTGGAGAAGGTACAGTAAACCACCTTTTTTTCTTTTAACCTTAAAATGTTACATAGCAGAGCAATCTGAGACTGAGAAAACATTGAACTAATCGCAAGAGATACTGTCTTCACTAGCCACCCACATACAAATGGTTACAGACATCCATCCAAACAACTGTCATTCATCCGTTGCCTGTGGCTACCTTTCTAGCTTTAATTCAATGTCAATTCTTCCTCAGAACATTCTTCCCTTTCCCTGCCCATTTCATAGTTCTGGTCCTAGTGTTAGGATGACACTGAATTCTTCACTTCTCTAGTCATGAAATAGCTGGAGATTCACGACCTGCTAGTATTCTATAAGATCTTACACCAGTATTTTTCTGGCCACTGTTCTTTTTGGGGAGAGGGAGGAAGTCGGGGAGGGCTCCACATGGCTTGTGAGATCTTAGTTCTTTGATCAGGGATGGAACCTGGGCTCCTGCAGTGGAAGGACAGAGTCTTAACCACTGAACTGCAAGGGAAGTCCCTCTTGGCCATTTATTAACTGCAGAACCTTTTGTCTTCAAATGAGATTTTATAGAAACTTCAACATCTCAAAATACAAAAGCAGAGATACTTTTGTATTGGGAAAGGGAATCATACCCCATTGCATGGCTCCCTCAGAGCTCTGGGCTTCCCTGGTGGCTCAGACGGTAAAGCAGCTGCCTGCAATGCGGGAGACCTGGGTTCGATCCCTGAGTTGGGAAGATCCCCTGGAGAAGGAAATGGCAACCCACTCCAGTACTCTTGCCTGGAAAATTCCATGGACTGAGGAGCCTGGTGGACTACAGTCCACGGGGTCACAAAGAGTCAGACACGACTGAACAACTTCACTCAGAGCTCTGTTCTAGGCCATCACTTGTCTTCATTCCTGTTGGTTCATGCACAGCATACATACCCGTGTGTACCTGGACTCCATCATCACTACAGTGCTTGTCTGATCTGATTCATACATTTTAATTGTTGTGGCCACAATTAGTGGTAGCTGCCTGGAGAAGCAAAGGGGTAAGTGCAAAGAGGCAGAAAGACACATTTCTTGCTGAGGCAGTGGATCCTATGGTTCCTGAATTTTTTGCTTTTTAGTCTCTAAAATCCTTTAAGAAGCTAGTGGAAAAATAGAGACCCCTCTCTCCAGAAAAATGTACATGGACAACACATGCACACATAATTTTGTATTTCATTTTAGGGGTTCTTGGACTCCAATTAAAAAATACCTACTGTAGACATAGATAATGGACTTGTGGACACAGGGTGGGAAGGGGAGGGTGGGATGAAGTGAGAGAGTGGCACCAACAAATATACACTCCCGTGCATGGAATACATAGCTAAGGGGAAGCTGCTGGAGAGCAGAGGGGGCTCAGCTCAGTGCTCCGTGATAACCTAGAGGGGCGGGCTGGAGTGGGGGTGGGAGAGAGGCTCAAGAGGGAGGGAATATGTGTATACTTATGGCTGATTCACCTTATTGTACAGTAGAAACAAATACAGCATTGTAAAGCAATTATCCTCCAATTAAAATACAAGTTTTAAAAAACATATGTAGAGATGGCCTAGGACTTCTATGAATAAATACCAAGAGAAACAAAAAGTCTATATTAAATGGAGATGTACCATGTGCTTGACTGGGAAGAATGGATAGTGTGAAGGTATCACTTCTTAAATAAATATAAGTATATATATATATTTTTTCATGTACTTTGATCTAAAAAATTTTAACAGGATTGGGGGAAACATAAAAGAAGACTTTAAAGTCCATTCAGAAATAAAATAATAAATGTTAAATACCTTAAGAAACACCTGCTGTAGAAGACTGAGGCCTCACAGCCTATTTCAAAGTAATTAATTGTAAAGGAAGGACATGTATTGATAATGATAAACCACTCAAGTCCATAATTTTGTGTTCATTACCTTCTCATGAACTGGGAACTTTCCTACTGAAAACCAGTTAAATTGTGCCATATAAATAGCTCAAACATTCTTTCTAGCTCCATTTCCCCTTTGTCCAGAGTTCTTAACCTTTGAGATTCTGATGAAAGCTAACAATTTACTCCTCAGAAAAATCCACGTCCCCCAAACTGTAAACTAACTCAACTTCAGAGGGGATCTTTTGGTTCCCTGAAGCCATTATATGTACTCTCTATAGTTCCATGGACCTCAGTAAATCCCCTGCTCTGAAGTAATTACTTGTTTAAAGTAATGCTTAAATAAGTAAATCAAATGATATGTAATTTAAGAAAAACGTGAGACTCAAATCATTATCATGTATTTTTTACAATTATAATTTAGACTAATGAATCACAACATTAAAGGTTATGTAACTCTGCCCTGTTTTCAGGGGGCAAATGAAATACGCTAGCTCAAATAATTAAAATACACTCAGGGTATATTATTCAGCATTATATGATGCCCAGTTTCCATGGGATTTTAATATAGGTGAAGAAGGAAACTATAATGAAGTCGTCCATATAAACTTGATGCATTCACTTTGTGTTCCCTCCCCAATTACATACATAGATTGATTGTATTGTCATCCTTCCTTCTACCTTTTAGTGAATTTGCCTTTGTGGTCATTGGGTCTAATTGTTTAGTAAAGAATACTTTGAAATAGAAAAAAAAAATCTAAATGGAGTTTATGACTTATTCTATCAGACTCCAAAAATGTGAAACTATACCACGGAATGAACAATTTTCATATGCCTAATTTGAAAAAATCACTGCTGTGGTTTAGTGTGTTTAATTTGTATCAAATCTCAGAAAATTTAAAACTAGCTTTATGACAGTTTTCCATATAACTACCTATTTTGGTTATAGTTAAGGAAGAAGGGTATGGGATGTCAGATTAGAGGGGTTGGATTAGATGATGAAAAGAGTTGCAATTGTAAAGCAACTGTACTCCAATAAAAATAATAATAATAGAAACAAAACAATAACAGAGAAGAGTAGCTAGAGAGAACATTTAGAAAGTCTAATGGAGTCACTTTTTTTCTTCCAACTTTCATGAATCACTGTTTTGGTCTTGTTTTGTACTTTGCTTTCAACTGAAAAATCTGTACAAGGAGATCAGTGGCTGTACAAAGAAATTCATGACTTATTCTGTCTTTCGTTTAATTTTCAGATGGACTTATGGATTCATCCAGGCCAAGCAATTCATTCGCTGCTCAGCCATGGCATAGTTGTCATAAGCTCATTTATGTGCGGCCTAACTCTAAGACTGGTGTTCCTGTTGGACATTGGCCAATTCCAGAATCTTTTTGGCCAGATCAGAATTTACCTTCACTAGTAAGTGTCATAAAACAAAAAGGTAAACATCATTCGGATTTTCAATTAGCTGATTACAGAGAACCGTTTAAAATAGCTTAGAGATTTTTAAGCTGTGCCTTCTATCACTTACTGGAAAGTCTAGCTTATACCTAAAAGAAAGAGAGGACTTCCTTTCCGTTAGGGCATTCCTTCTTTCAGTTGCCTTTACCACTTAATATACCCTCTTTAGATTTTAAAGTATTGTTATTTTTGATGCTGT
>SJYA01003325.1:198447-211149 GCA_006410615.1 Neotragus moschatus | reverse complement strand
ATATACCCTTATGACCTCCAGTTTTCACAGCTATAAAATGAAGGATCACACTAGCTAATCTTCACTTAAACTGTTAAGAATATTATTTTTCTGTTTTTTAAGTACACTTTTTATTTTGAGATAATTGTGGATTCACATGCAATTGTAAGAATGATAAAAAAAGAGACAACAAAAGTGCAGACAACAGAAGCGAAAATAAACACATGGAACTACATCAAACTTAAAGACTTTTGTGGATCAAAGGATACAGTAGAGAGCAAAAGGAAACCTATGAAATAGGAAAAAAAAATTGCAAATCATCTATCTGATCATTTGAGGGAGGGCTCTATCCAACCCTGCCTAATCCATCATTATCCCTTTGCAAACATTCCAAACCAGAAACCCCAGAGGCATCTTTGATTTCTTCCCCTTCCCTGATCCCACACATCCATTTGAGGTTCACCTCATCCTTGACTCAGTTCGTATTCTTCTCTTTGGCTCCAAATATCCATTTCTAGGCTTTTCTATAACCAGTGTCTTCCAAGGAGCATAGGGTTTTTTACACCCTTTGAGGCTGAGGTCCTTGTGCCCTTGAATCCCTAACTTGGGTTTCATGTTGAGGTTCTGCAATAGTTTCCACCCATACTTCTGCCATTACTTCACTTTCTGGCTTGTGTGGTTTCCATAGAGATTTGGAGTCTGAACTGTAGGATATAGCTGCCCTGATAATGAATCCTGGCTCTGCTGTTTGCTAGCTTCATGACCCTGGATAAGATACTTAACTTCTCTGTGCCTCAACTATTTCATCTGTAAAGTGGGGATAATAATAGTACCTGCCTGAAAGGGATTTCATTGGGGTTAAATGAATTGTGTTAGTCGCTCAGTCATGTCTGACTCTCTGTGATCCCATGGACTATAGCCCACCAAGGCTCCTCTGTCCATGGAATTCTCCAGGCAAGAACACTGGAGTGGGTAGCCATTCCCTTCTCCAGGGGACCTTCCTGACCCAGGGATCGAACTCATGTGTCCCACATTGCAGGCAGATTCTTTACTGTCTGAGCCACCAGGGAAGCCCTTAATACAGTTAAATTGCATTGAACTCACCTGGCAAAAAGTAAGTGTTCAATAATGCTTTCAGTCATTATCGTCTGATTAATAATACTGTTCTCGTTATTAATATCTATGTTATCTTAGTAGCTCTTGAAGGCCCTGATATTCCATATAATTATATATCCTAATTATATATAAGGATATAATATAAAGATATATTATAATATAAAGATATAGGACAGTTTTGTAGTTTTAGTAGGCAGTTCAGTTCAGTTCAGTCACACAGTCATGTCCAGCTCTTTGCAACCCCATGAACTGCAGCATGCCAGGCCTCCCTGTCCATCACCAACTCCCAGAGTTTACTCAAACTCATGTCCAGTGAGTCAGTGATGCCATCCAACCATCTCATCCTCTGTTGTCCCCTTCTCCTCCTGCCCTCAATCTTTCCCAGCGTCAGGGTCTTTTCCAGTGAGTCAGCTCTTTGCATCAGGTGGCCAAAATATTGGAGTTTCAGCTTTAGCATCAGTCCTTCCAAAGAACACCCAGGACTGATCTCCTTTAGAATGGACTGGTTGGATCTCCTTGCAATCCAGTGCACTCTCAAGAGTCTTCTCCAACACCACAGTTCAAAAGCATCAATTTTTCAAAGCTCAGCTTTCTTTATAGTCCAATTCTCACATGCATAAATGACTGTTGGAAAAACCATAGCCTTGACGAGACGGACCTTTGTTGGCAAATTAATGTCTCTACTTTTTAATATGCTGTTTAGGTTGGTCATAACTTTCCTTCCAAGGAGTAAGCACCTTTTAATTTCATGGCTGCAGTCACCATCTNAATTTTGAGCATTACTTTACTAGCGTGTGAGATGAGTGCAATTGTGCAGTAGTTTGACCATTCTTTGGCATTTCCTTTCTTTGGGATTGGAATGAAAACTGACCTTTTCTAGTCCTCTGGCCACTGCTGAGTTTTCCAAATTTGCTGGCATATTGAGTACAGCACTTTCTTTTAGGATTTGAAATAGCTCAACTGGGATTCCATCACCAGGGCATTTAGTAAAAAGTTGTGAATTTAAGTCATGTACACTTTGATGTCTGGAACATCCCTATGGTACTGCAGAGTACAATAACTGTCCCTAAAAGTGACCCCTGTTTATTAATTAAGGATTTTCATCAAAAGTAGTTAAGAAAAGTTTAATTATTTGAGCAGCAAAATTTACCTGGGTGAGGCTTAATTGGATCAATGAGCTTAATTGGATCAAGAATAATGTCAGGAGGGTGTAACCAGATTATCACAGATGGAAAGATTCTCTCAATTGGGAAATTAGGAATTTTTTTTCTATTGAGGGTGATTAACTAAAGCATTTGTAGCAACTCGTCTTTTTGTCCTCTTCTTAAATATGCCACATTCAGTCACTTATTTTGAAAAAATTAAGAACTGGGGACTTGTGTAAAGAATAAAACTCACCTCTATCTTAAGACCAGTTATTATCAGGAAGAGGGAAAGAGAATAATTGAAAAAGGATAATTTGATACTTGTTCATCACTATGTATCCAGTGCTTTTCAGTTTATGCTATTTATAACTTTTGTATATTGTTTTCACATCCATAATCTAGTTACTCAGAACAATCCTATGGGGTAAGGCAATGATCATTAAACTCATTTTATGGATGAAATAGAGGCACAAAATGGTGAAGTGATTTCCTGAAGCTCGCTGAGCTAAGTACATAGCATGTGTCTGAGCTTGGACTCAAACCCCACCTTTTTGAAGCAGGAAATGGGGAGAAAGGAACTGGAAGATAAAATATCTGTAGTTTTGGAGGTATTGACACTGTCATTTTACCCTCATTCCACACTCTCACCTCCTCACCTTTCAAATGTGGATGAGCTAATTGTTCGTGGTATCTTTACCACTCTCCAGACTCTGTGTGAATGGAAATCTAATACCATGGAAATCATTTTCTGAGCAAGAAAGATAGTGACTAAAGCAGTGTAAGCTTCCCTGGTGGCTCAGATGGTAAAGCGTCTGCCTGCAATGTGGGAGAGCCAGGTTTGATCCCTGGGCTGGTAAGAAGATCCTCTGGAGAAGGAAATGGCAACCCACTCCAGTACTGTTGCCTGGAAAATTCCATGGACGGAGGAGCCTGGCAGGCTACAGTCTATGGGGTCACAATAGCAGTGTCACCCTAACTGCTCTCTACCCTTAATCTAGTCAGTGGAAGATTTTCTTCCTCTCATCCCCATTAAAAAATAAATCCAACAAGAAATAAACTAGACTAAAGTAGCTCCTGGGTAGAATCACTGCAATTGGCATTGTTAGAAATATTAAGACTATTATTGACTCTCATCATCTAATCTATTTATATCTAAATGTCTCTTCAGTCTAGTGGTATTTAAATTTGTCAGTTTCCAAAATCTGCCTAATTCCCCACAGACTTCACACAAAGACACGGTATAACAGGATATTTCCACGGTCTATCATTCCTTTCTTTCAAGATATGAATGGTCTTTAAGGACCTGCATGCTGCAATGAGCCAGAAATGTCTTCAGATCTTTTTCCCTGTGTTCTTTCTACCCTGGACCAAAAGAAGAAAAGACCTACGTTTTGTAAATTCATTTAAATTAGCTTCTGCAGGAGTGAATAATTCATTATAGAAGTAAAAGGAAGAAAATATGTAGTTGCCTTTCTTAACCAGAGTAATTCATAATTTCAAAGAATACCCCTATTTGTAGAGAAATTATGCATACAGCATAGAGATGGTTTTGTTCCTAGAAGTAAAGCATTTGTTTTTTGGATAAAAGCCAATTAAACCCGAAGAAACAATATAGAGAATGAAGTTATAATATCTTTGCTATTTATAAGAAGTGTAGCAGGTTCATGTTTGTTGATGTCTGGGATATCAACTTTGAGTTATATTAAAAATTTCTTACCCTTGGAAGGAAATGAGATATTTTGGGAATTTTTCATGTAGTGTACATAATGCATTTAAATTATTTAAATAATTAAATTTGAGTGTGAAAATATAGGAAATATCTGCTTATTTAAAGAATATCTTTAATTCTATTAATAATGCACATGATATTCAAGAACCATATTTATTGAGGTATAATGGACATTCTATTAGCTTCAAGTGTGCAACATAATGATGCAATATTTGTATATATTGCAAAAGGATCATCACAATAAGTCTAGTTAATATCTGTCACTGTACATAGTTCCAATTTTTTTCTTGCGATGAAAAAATTAAGATTTACTCTCTTAGTAACTTTCAAATATGCAGTACAGTGTAGTTAACTATAATCATGCTGTACATTACATCCCCATGACTTATTTCTCTTATAACTGGAAGTCTGTATTTAAACCCCTTCAAGCATTTCAACCCCTCCACCCCTCACTTCAGGCAACCACCAATCTATTCTCTGTGTCTATGAGTTTGTTTTGTTGTTGTTGTTTTAACATTCTCTATTTTAAAAAAATAAAGAAATATTCTAGCAACCAGTGACCATGGATTCATCCTTAGGTGAAACTTACTACACTAGAATTACCAATACATAAGAGGCCAGAAGGGCTTCCCTGGTGGCTCAGTGATAAAGAATCTGCCTGCCAGTGCATGAGATGCAGGTTTGATCCCTGGGTTGGAAAGATCCCCTGGAGGAGGGCATCGCAACCCACTCCAGTATTTTTGCCTGGGAAACCCCTGAACAGAGAAGCATGGAGGGCTACAGTCCATGGGATTGCAAAAGAATCAGACACGACTTGGCAACTAAACAACAAGAGGTCAGAGAAATATCTCACATAGATCAGAGTCAGTGTTTTAATATTATGCTATCTTTCACAAATGAAAGATAAATATGTAACCTGAGAATTTATCTCATTTTCTAGAAAACTACTATATATAATTCTGGTACACAGTACCCCCCAAATCAAATGAACTTGAATGAAATATTCATCTAATGTAATTGAAACTAGAGATTTCTAGGGAATGGTATAATAGATGTGTGTTGCTTGATTTAGATCTTGGAATTTAGGACTGGGATAACGTAATATTTTCTTGGATTTTCTCTTGCAGATGACTTGTTTAAAGTTCACAAGCTTAAGCCAAATCTGAAGTGGCGACAGGCTTTTGACAGCTACTTAAAAACTCTGCCTCCATACTACTTATTAGTATGTATTTCTGTATATATATATGTATTAACTCTATCCATGATGATTCCTGTCACAAAAATGTCAATGAATCAAAAACTTCACCCCTGAAATAAGATTTTCTTTAATCTATAAATTTGAGTCGCCATTGTCTTTTCAAATTATGCCTAAGAGCTTGGAGATGTCACGGCGGCACAAAAGAGAACTGCTTATTTTATTTCCTTTAACTGCCATGGTTATTGTTATAAAACACATCTATATTTCTCTTATAAATATTAGCCTTATGATATTATAATTTTGGAATTTAAGGAAAATATAACTGGATTCATGTATTATATTAGCCTCCCTTTTTAACTCTAGAAATTCGAAGTATGGGGTTTTCCGCTGGAAAAAAAAACCAGAACCTGATGACATTATATTAACTTATTTCTTGTTAAATGTGTCCTAGACACAGCATGAGATATAGGCACTGATTGAGGGGAATCCCCAAAAAGTAAAAAATGACTTGGTGTCATTTGGATTTTTACAATTTGAGAAAAATATTCATAATTATTTTGAACTGGTCATTTAACCTAAGTCAAGATTATCAAAATCATTTCAGAGGTGGATGTGGTCAACTGTAAGCCAAGTTTCTAGAGGTGAAAAGGCAGAATCTCAAGTGGTACCATTTGTGTCACTGGGAGGAGAAATTGAGGTGTGTTAGTATTTACCATGGCAGGAATGGGGTGCACAATTAACTGTAATGTGAAATGATTTTATGGCTTGGAAATTAAGACTGAAAGCAATTTACCTGTTTGAATTTGCTGTTACTTGCTCTTCTTATCCCACTCTCTTCTGATTGTTTTGCTTTCTGCTCCTTACTTCTCTGCTATTTTCATTGCCACTTTTTAATGTTCCATGTTTGGTTTTATGTGCAGCACCTTGACTTCTAAGAAATGAATCATGTCCCTTTGCCCCTTATAACTGAACTTTGAGTATTTTAAGATTTATTCTATTCTTACTGTTGTGTATTTTGTTTCCTTATAGCCATTAAAGAAAGCACTAAGGATGATGGGAGCTCCAAATCTGATATCAGATAATTTAGATTGTGGACTTAGTTACAGTGTTATCTCTTACCTTAAAAAACTCAGCCAACAGGTAGTATTGGTAAAAACAAACAAACAAAAATCCTTTGCCCTCAGAAGTGCATTTCCTTATTCTTTAGTGTAATTGTAATTTTCAAATTAAATGTGTATATATTTCTACACTTTATGAATTAGTAGTAATGTGATTCTCTATGGCTTCTGGCTTCACCATTAAACTGCAGCTAAGGGTCTGTCAGTATCATTGGATGCTGTGCCATTTCTCCTTTTGCTTGCCAGTTTGTTTTACCCCAAGCTGGTTGATACTTTGTGGCCTAAGAGGGGCAGAGGCTTAATAGATTTATCTCATGGGTCACATTTTGTCTATCCTCAACGTAGTTTCTCCTCAAATCACATTGGGCTAGAGCATCCCCCGTTTTAGGTCAGCACACTGAGGCATGGTGTGATTAAATGACTTGCCTGAAATTCATTTTGCTTGGAGAGGGGGAGATGAGACCAGTGTACCTCACACTGGAGGGTGGCAGGCCCTCCCTCTGTTCCTTTACACCCCCACCTCATTTACCATTATTCACCTTGTCCCTTGCCTGCCCCTCTCTATTAGTACCTCATCCTCCACTCACCCCTACTTATCATACTTCTCACCTCTACTTAGCCCATTCTTGCAAGGTGAAAATGCTTGAGAACTACTGAGTTAGAGCTTTACTGCCATACAAATGTGTTATGTTATATGACAAATTACTGCAGCAGCTTAGCTTTGTTCTTATGCACAAATGTATTCCCAGGTAGGGACTAGTAGTAGCATTTGCAGTGACAATAATACTTCAAGTTGGATATGTTTCAAAGCTGGGCCTTTAGAAAACACAGAGTAGTAAGTAAATAAGTGTCAGATTTCTGACACCAAAGAACATAGATGACTCTGCAGTTTGGGATGCTGACACACCTTGCTAGGAACTGGCAAAAACTTAAGTATAGTCTGGAGTTTACCAGCTCCTACCAGTCCAGTATGCTTATACATGCAAAAGAGAGTAAAGCAAACCCAGATTTCTGATCTACCAAGCATCCCCTTAACTCTGTTCCTCTCTGCTAATAGATTTTTGTTGGTGGTGTTAATGTTTTGTTTTGGTTATTTATTGATTGATCTCTTGATTTATATTTTTTTATTTGATGTTTGCCTTAGGCCTTTAAGGCTGTGTCAGCAAGGTATTGCCAGAAGGAAGAATAGTGAACAGACTTGAAACTCATGCAAGTTCTGGGACCTTCTGGGACACATTGCTTGTATAGTTTTATAAATGGGCTTTTAGGACCCTTTGTGGAAATAGACTCTTCATTTGCTCTTATCCCCTATTTCATGACTAAATTTTTAAAAAGATAATAAATATACCTCATTCTAATAATTAAAGAAAATTAATGAATATCTCTGACCAAACCACAAGAAATTCAAAATTAATTTGGGCTTACAAGACATTGGTGGAATTCTGTCTTTTAGGAAAAAACAAAAGATCATTACTAATGTATACTAGCGCTAATTACTAATTTACTTACTAATTTAATAATTCTATGTCACCAGTGTTCTTTGAACCATCTCAGATGTATGTAAATCAGAAAATATGCCCAATATACTGCTATAATACACTCTCAAGCAATATTTATCAATATAATATCTATTAAGAGAATTTTTTGTTGTGAATTATAAACTTGAGTACTATTACAAATTGTTTACTTGGTAATATTTGTTAAATTAAGTGTCACATTTTTGTGAGTGGTCTGATATTAGAAATAAACACTATAAGTTTTTTCAGATACAATGCAAATCTATGTAATCTGAATTTCAGCACTAGTGCATTTTTATAAATGCAGAGTTTTACCTTTTATAACTGGATTCGAAATGAGTATGTTGACTTAGACTAGATTTTATAGTAACAAAATGTGATTTTAAAAATCTATGAATGTAATTCTTACCCATGGTTTTCATTCTTTCCATGATTCAGTCATAATTTTGACACTAGAGAAGAGGAAAAAAATGTCTTATTGGTCTTTCTAGCCCCCTCTGTTCTTTGTGGTAGTACAGAGAAGCACAGGAACATGTTTAATTATCTGCTTTTCTGTGATTTGTAATTTAAATTTGTTCAGTGAGGTTCTTAAAGTATCATCTTTCTTAAGTAGTAAAAACAACAGTGATAATATAGCTCTTTTTATAACATACTATGTACTTTCATTTTAGACCAAACTAGAGTCAGAACGAATACTAGCATCAGTGGGGAAGAAACCTCCCCAGGAAATTGGAATCAAAGTGAAAAATCATTCTGGAGGTGGTGTTTCCTTGACTCACAATAAAAACTTTAGAAAACTATTGAAAGAAATCATTGGGGATACTGCACCGAGACTGACAGAACTGAACACCAAAGAATTTGCTGGCTTCCAAGTAGGGCTCTTAAACAAGGTAAATTGTGACATAAACTGCTTGTTGGGGGTGGTGGGGGGAAAATAAGGTCTGTGAAATACAAAAGGGGGAAGGAATGGGAACAAACAAGGAGAGCTTTCAGATCCCTTGCAGATCATTCGGTCCTATCCAAAATATCCATAAGCCATGTAGTCCACATGAAAAGGCCCTTAAAGTCTGGTCCGATCATATTTGGTTCATGCCAAATGGACAGAACCAAGTATCAAGGACCTCTTGGTATGTACTACATGTCTTATGAACATTTTGGACAGTACCAAGTATGACCAAATATCAAGGATCCTTGGGGTGGACCAAATGTCTGCTAAACTTCAGATCACACTGCTGAACTAACATTTGTGAGAGAATGGGGAAAGGAAGGAGGAATGGGTATGAAGAGCTTCAGGCATCAGTATAGCTTGTAGAAAGTCTTGGCCAGCCCAACAGGGAACCCTGGCACCACAAGATCCCATAGAGGAGGTCCACATTGGCAGAACTGGCCAGGCCTAAACATCCCCCATCATTCTCAGTCACTGGCTGGGGGCAGCTTGGAAAGAGCACAGCCTCTGTTCCAACACTGCCCCAGATCCTGAAGGTACTGTGGCTGGAGGTGCTCAGATCACTGTACCCCTTGTGGATCAGCCATTGCTTCCTGGACGGACATCCCATCAGCTCTTCTCCATGGCTGCTAGGGGAGGGCATCTCAATTATGAATAGTGGGCCTTCAAGGCTGCCACAGGCACAGATCTCAGGATCTGATGTTTTAAATGGTATACTTGAAAAAGGGTATACACAGTGGCTTTAAAGCTACATGGATGTAGTAGAATTCAGAACAGGGCCAGCAAAGGCGAATTTTCCACTGCAAAATTGTACTGAAGTCAGTTGTAATGAATATCCCTCTCTTTGCTAAGATTTTAAGAGGATTAGGAATTACATTTCTATATTAAAAGCCTCAGGAGTAACTGAAATTGTTTCATTTCAAATAGGATTTGAAACCTCAGACATATAGAAATGCTTATGATATTCCACGTAGAGATCTTTTAGACCAGTTAACCAGAATGCGATCCAATCTGCTGAAAACACACAAGTTTATTGTCGGACAAGATGAAGGTAAATGAACAAAGAAGTACTTTTTGTTGATAAAATGTCAAGTCTGACTAACATGAAGGTGTTTATTGCATAAAGCGTACGTTATTTTGTAATACTTTAATATTTATAATACCTATTTTCTCTAAATTCCTTCATCTACTAGCACAAGTTTATTGTTCTTGGGTTTAAGGGGAAGTGGGCATTAATTGGCATGTATATTACACTACACATGCTTTAGTTCTTGTAAGTCTCGAAACAACCCCGTGAGTTAGATACCTTTTTTATGCCCATTTTTATGGACATTGGAACTCAGAATGAGTGTTTTAATAGCTTCCCCAGTTCTAGTGAGCTGGAAAGCAGCAGAAACTAGGTCTATCAGAATTCGGAAATTGTACACCCTGACACTGTACCACCTAGCCTGCTCTGATAAGTTCAATCCAGATTCCTCATTTATAGGAAAAGAATGAACCTGATACTGTCGACGATAATTGATGATAATGTACAATTCCCCTTGATTCCATTTTGTTCATTTTAAACAGTGTCATTTGTCCATTAAAATGAGCAAATCTTAGCCTAGCCAACCTCCTGAAATTATATGTCAGTATTTTTTTTTTTAGTGGGGGTAGGATCTTTTTTGGAGGGAGGGCTTAGAAAGCCTGTAGATCTAATCAAGTTTTCCAAAAGGCTATGGCCCACTAACCAAGATTATCTAGATGATAAGAGAAAGCCAGAGAGCCTAGGCTCTTCGAAACACAAAATACTGGGTTTTGAGTTGGGATGTGGTATAGGCAATGTCAGCCCATTCTCAAACCTGCAATTAAGAGTGAGGGAGTTGTTCTTGGTCTAGGGATTTGAGCTTGTAGGCTGTGGTGATGTTAGACTGAGTGATGAATGGGATGAAGAGAGATGATTTTATTATTTTTTTAAATAAATATATTGATTTTAATTGGGGGTTAATTACTTTACAATATTGTATTGGTTTTGAGAGATGATTTTAGATCCTAGAATGCTAGATTCAAGATTTTAACCTGTCAGTTGCTGAGATACACAATGCTAAACCAGACTATGATCATGTCCTCTCAAAAAGACCACACGCACTTCAACTATAGAACATGTGTAGAACATCTGTTTGTCTTCTGGTGATTTTGCAGATACTCTTCATAGTGTTCCAGTCGCACAAATGGGTAACTATCAAGAATATCTAAAGACATTGGCTTCTCCACTTCGAGAGATTGATCCAGATCAACCAAAAAGACTACATACTTTTGGCAATCCATTTAAACAAGATAAGAAGGTGGGATACCAAGTTCTATGTCTGCGTAAATCATGATATTCTTGGAATAACTCCTTCCTTTTTGGCAAGGTGTATATAAGTCAGAGGCCTTACTTCTCTTTGTTTAAAAGATAAAATATGCCTCCAGGGCTCTTTGTGAATGGAAAGTGGGAGCCTCCTGATGGAAGAGTATGTTGGTTAAAAAATGGTAACTGGCATTTACTGCATACATAGTAGGAGCTGATGTTTTAAATGATAACATTGAATGCACACAACCATTCTGCAGATGAGTATAACTGTCTGCCCTATAATATGAAGAAATCAGAGCTCACTGTGGTCAAATGATTCACCCTGAGTGACACAGCCAGTTAGAACCAAGATTTGAACCTCTGTCTTTCCAGCTCCAGAGTCTATATTTACTCCCAGCTCCACACACTAATTCCTTCAATATTGAGATCACCATTTATTTCCTTTGTTTACATTATTGAGATCTTTAGTGCTCTATCTAGGCAGTTACTAAGTGGTCTTCTTGAAATATGAAGTACTAAGTGATGTTGCTTTATTGGCTTGTCCTACAAGAGATATAAACATGAGATGTGTGTGCACACGCATGTGTGTGTGTGTATGTATCTCTGTGTGTATATGTGAGAGATATGCTGACTTGATATAAGCGTGCAGACAAATAAGAATTATATCTGCAGTCATGGAAGAAACCATTGTTACGGAGGTGCAGAGCATGAAATCATGTCTTCTGTAACAAAACTGGACCAAAAGTAGTCTACTTTACCTGAATCCTCGGTTAACTAGAGTTCTTAATCTTCTATGTCTTGGTTTTTGTCATTGGTAGCACTGGCGATTATGACATCTAACTGATAGAGCTCTGTGGAGAATTGAGTTAGTACCTGTACATCATTTAGAACATTACCTGACACGTGGTACATGCTCAGTGAATATGTTTTCCTCTTTCTGTACTGTTCTGCTTTGGGGAATGCTTTGGAAAAGTCATTTATCATGATTTTATTCAAATAATGGGAGTACATCTTCCTGGGTTATCCTTGGATGAAAACAGCTTTTAGTTAACCTTCTATACTGCTGTCTCTCATCTTTTATTCCCAAGGGTGAAAAGCCCCCTCCTTTATTTGTGTCCAGCACCAAGGTGAATATATATGAATCTCTGTGAGGTTGCTACTAAGGGAATGACATTTTCATCTACCTATCTGTCACCATTTACATGCAGCATTTTATATAGTGATTATCAATATTTCTTAAGAATGCATTTACATCACACAAAAGGGAATGATTTCCTTACCAAGGGTTGATGCAAACTGGTTTGTAGCTTCTTCAGAAGGGTAACTGTTGGTTAATTTCCATCTTGGTTGATGCGAGTTTCTTATTCCCCAGGCTTTCAGGCTAATCATGATTGTGTTTCCTCCTTGTTCCACTTAGACTGGATTAAAATTGAGTAGTGTGTTCTAAAGTCTGTGTGAGGCATGGCAAATCTTTGGCCCATGATTAAGATCTATATTGTTGACATAATGCATGATCATATATGCATGTGAAGAGTGTGTGCAATGTTCTCTTTTATGGAATATGTTCATTGATGTTTTCTAGGGAATGATGATTGATGAAGCAGATGAGTTTGTAGCAGGGC
>SJYA01003325.1:182874-198313 GCA_006410615.1 Neotragus moschatus | reverse complement strand
GCAGATGAGTTTGTAGCAGGGCCGCAAAACAAAGTGAAGCGTCCTGGAGAAGTCAACAGTGCTTTGTCATCTAAGAGAAGGCGGAGTATGTCCCTGCTGTTGAGGAAACCACAAACACCACCTACTGTAACTAACCATGTGGGCGGAAAGGGACCACCCTCAGCCTCGTGGTTCCCATCTTATTCAAACCTCATAAAACCCACCCTTGTATATACAGGTATAGAGTAGTGGTTGTGACTTCCTTATGGCCCCTAGAGGACTAAGACACTAAACAATTTTCTTTTATATTCATTTCTTTTGTATTCAGTTTTTGCTCATTAAGTAAGCCATTATTAATCATCCATGTGGTAGGTACAAAGCACCCTGTGAGAGGAGAGACCTTGTTTCAAGGATCTCCATCTATATGAGGGGAGCAAGATCCCTACTTTCATAGTAGTTAGCATAAGATGGAAAAATGTTGGAAGATGTGCCTGTTGACTTTGTCAAGTCAAGGCTGAAGGAGGTGCAACAATTTGGAGTTGCTGCAGAAGTCGGTAGCAGCAAATGGGCTCGTAAAGGCTGGGTCTGCACTGGGTCAGTAAAGGCTGGTGCTGTCTGTGTGCTCATCTCCTCTCCTCACTCCAGCCCGGCGCAGTCTGGCCCAGCCTCCTCCACTCAACTGGATGGTGCCAAGTATAAATCCCACACCCTACCATTACTCTCCATTCCTCTGATCTATGCTGCCATCATGTCACCAAGATACTCCAATAGCTTTTTATTTTTCTACTTTCCAACCTCATCTAACTCATTTTCTGACCTGCAGCCAGAGTGATCATATCAACACAGAAATAAGATCACACCACATCCATGCTGAAAACACTTCATTACCTTTCCTAGGCACTCAGAGCACAATATGAGCTCCTGACTCTGGTCCACCAGCTCTGCATGACCTGGGCCCACCATCCTCTCCTAACACGTATCCTCTGCATGGGCACAGGCTGGCTCTGTCTCCTCCTCCAGCCTCTGCCCAAAGGACACCTGCTCAGAAGGGATCTGCCTGACCTTGTGATCCACTGGGGCTCGACCTCCTGCTCTCTGTCCCCTCCCTGCTTGCTTCTCCCCAAACACGAATTTGAACTGTGATTATTTTGTTGGATCATAGTACACTTCCTGCCTGGCCTTCCCATGAGCATGGACATTCCATAAGGGTGGGCATTGTTTCTCTATGTACTGTTGGAGGTTGCCCCCAGCTCCTGGCATGGTGCCCAGCACAGAGGACGATGAGTCAATGGAGGAGATATGTCAGACCTGGAGTAAAAAGAAATTCACTTTTCTGAGACAGAAATGCTGGATGAGGACGATCATGTACTGGCAGAGAACTGGGGTGATGGAGGACATATCGAGCCTTCAGATCTAGTGGTCACTGCCTCTGTTTCCTCAGAATTTTTAAGGAAGAGAGGATGGAGTTGGAGGGGGGCACACGTAGTCTGGTGTCAAGCTCAGCAGAGCATGGCATTTCATAGGTAAATGACAGAAACCATGACATCAAGTGAGACTTGCTGCTTTTCAGCTTGTAAAGCACAAGCTGCAGCTAAGCCCTCAGTGCCAGGCATTTGAGACTGTTTATTAGTTGTTCTGTCTTGTTTCCATATATATTCTTGGTGCCATGGAGATTGCCTTCCTGAGCTCAATTTGAGGGGTCTTGAGCTCCATCTGGTACATCCTCTTGCTTTATGAAACCATTTCCTCAAAACTGAGGAGCACCATGAGATCCCTTTGGGGTTACTATAACACACCTACCCCACAGCTCAACTTCTCATTTTGATTTCCAGGTGTTACTGTCACTCATGATGCTCATGAGGAGAAGATGGAAAATGGTCAGATCTCCCCTGATGGCTTCTTGTCAAAATCTGCTTCACCAGAGCTTATGAATATGGCAGGAGATGGTATCCCACCCGACCAAGTGGATTCTCTATCTGATGATTTCACTAGTCTCAGGGAAGATGGCCCAATTCACAAACCTGGGATTAATGCACTTATAGGAGAAACCAAGAACTGCAGCGTCTCTGTGGATGATCAGAAAGTCTCAGTAACATCTGCTTTGGAAAGTGTGCCAAGTACATTGCAGATAACTCCTGCTATGGCACAAGGAATCAATGCTGATATAAAACACCAGTTAATGAAGGAAGTTCGAAAATTTGGACGAAGTAAGTAGTAGAAGAACATCTCTCAGTAATATAATGGGGAGATCCCTTTCATTTTAAGATTCAAAATAGATTCAGGGTAACTCTTAAGGTGCATTTTTGGGAAATATTGGACTTTCACATAATTGAAAATGATTCCTCTTGTTTTACCTAAACAACTCAATACACCTTTCTGGTTTTCCCCCCTTACTCATTGTAATAATCTCCTTTTGTTGCTTTAACAAGTTATCACAAACTTTGTAGCTCAAAACTGAATTATCTTAGAGTTGTGGAAGTGAGATTTGAAATCCTTTTCATTGGGCTAACATAAAGGTGTTGGCAGGCTAGCGTTCCTTCTGGATGCTCAGGGGGAGTCTGTTTCCTTACCTCTTCCAGCTTCCACAGGCTGCCTGTGTTCCTTGACTCACGGCCCCTTCCTCCGTCTTAAACCAGCAATGTACCCCCTTCTTAAGCCAGCAATGTAGCCAAACAGTGTAGCTCCTCGCTAACCTGTGCCCCCACCCTGACATCTTTTCTCCCTGACCAGCTCTACTGCCTCCCTTTCCTAAGGATATTTGTGATTATATTGGGCCTCCACGTATAAACCTGGATAATCTCCCCAGCTCCAGATCCATAACTTAATCCCATCTACAAAGTAAAGTCTCTTTTGCAAGATAAGGTAATTTGACGGTTTCTGAGAATTAGGACATGGGCAACTTGGGGGGTGGGGCGTCATTCAGCTGACCACATTTGATTAGTGTTTACAGGTTTCCCTAACAGATACGTGCAGATGTCTTGATGACTGTTGAAGATGTGTGAATTTTATTTTCCATCCATATTTTTTAACAATAATAATATTTTTAATATCTTCAGAGTATGAAAGAATTTTCACTTTGCTTGAAGGAGTACAAGGACCTCTTGCAGTCAAGAAACAATTTGTTGAATTTACCATCAAGGAAGCTGCACGGTGGGTGTGAAGAGGAACTCTTCATTGTGTGTGTGTGTGTGTGTTTTTTTTTTTTTAATTATTTTTGGTTACGCTGGGTCTTCTTTCTGCGCTCAGGCTTTCTCTAGTTGCGGCGCACAGGCTTGTTATTTCAGAGGCTTCTCTTGTCGTGGAGCACGGGCTCTAAGGTGTGCAGGCTTCAACAGTTGCAGCATCTGGGTTCAGTAGTTGCAGCTCCTGCACTCAGAGCACAGGCTCAGTAGTTTGGGTTTGTGGGCTTAGTTGCCCCGAGGCATGTGGAATCCTAATTCTTGGACCAGGGATGAAACCTGTGTCCCCTGCATTGCAGAGCAGATTCCACTAGACAACCAGGGAAGTCACTTGTGTGTTTTTGTGAGCATAAGGACCCATGTAAGACAGGCAGAGGGGTTGATCCTGCCTTTCTTTTGTAAGCCCTGGCCTTCATGCATAGTTAGAGCTCTCTCCAGAGGCATTTAGATTGCTATTATCCAAGTCCAACGCATTCACCCAAGTCTATGGGAGCTTTCTGGACTCTTCACAGTCTGAGATGGGCTTGGGCTCTCAGTTGGTACTCTTGGTATTAGCTAAGCCCCATCTTTACATGAAGATACATTTTCTATTTCCCATGTAGATTGTCAGTTCCACCTGGTACCCCACACAGTGCTTTAAGGACCTTTTGGTTAATAAAAATTCCTCTTTCTTTTTTAGGTTCAAAAGACGAGTCTTAATTCAGTACCTTGAGAAGGTACTAGAAAAAATAGAATCCTATCACCTTCTCAACAATGTTAATCACATCAACATCAGATCATGATGTTACCGCAGAGACCAAGAAGGAAAAAAGAACAAGTTATCTGTGTTGTAGGACAGAGCGGGATATTGTTGAACATCCTAGGATGTTTTAGTCAAGGGAACTGGCTTCCAGAGGTTAAGAAAAAACAATGACACCTTTCATTTTCTGATTCTCTGGCAGTAAAAGCTGGCTTTGCCCTATGTTTTCTTTGAAAGTACTAACTGGTGGTTTTATTGTTACTTTCCCAAATTGAGGAAGGTGATATGATTAATCCAGCAGATTAAGTTCAGTGAACACACACAAGTGATAAGAGTTCACTCTTGAGTTTGGTCATCCTGGGCATGTCCAGAGTGACCTGGGGCCACCTGCAGGTAGAGCACTGCTTGATGCTCTTACTATATGGCATTTAGAAAGAAGAGGGGTTCAGAGTCCAACTGCTAATTGTCTGTGTTCTGGACGAAGTTTTCAACAATTCCTAGTTGTGCCTTTAAAACCATGCAATATTCAGGACAGTTTGGATCAAAGAGTGAGAAAGCTGCTATTTGGGTAACTTATTTCTCCATGGGAGGGGGCAGGGAGAGTCACCAAATGATCTACCTCCAACTGTCTTCTATTTTGTCTAGAGACATTACAAAGTACACCTGAGACCACCTCCAGCCCTGACATTTGTTCTTGCATGTGATGCCAGAGAGGCTTCAGGTGGACGTGTGCATTCTGTGCTTCAGAAGCACAAAAGAAAAAGTAATGTAGATATTTCCCTTAATGTTTATACAGAAGTTTTTATGGAGCAGTATTGTTATGTTTGTATTTGCAGAAATTTAAGTGTACAAAGAGATTTTGACTTTTCATATATAAAATAAATCATTTTATTGATTTTTCACAAGGTCATTGATGCTTGAGAAATTTCTAGTTTTATCTTTCTTGTGATTTGTAACTCCTTGCAGAAAAAATGCGCACTGTAATTAAGATGTTAGCAGAATGATGTAAACTTCAAAATGTCACTCACTGAACTGATACTGGTGAAACTGGTGGAGTGGGGTACTCCAGAAACACTGAAAACACTGGGGGAAATGATTGGAATCAAGTTTACTGGGACTCTGGAAGATAGAGGTTTACAGCAACCAAGTGAATGTTGAGTCAGAAGAAGATCCATTGAAATGTGATAGGAGAATCTGGTAGCATTTTAACTTATTCTTGCCTCATTCTCCTCCCCAGTATAACAGTGGTCTTGAAAATGTCAGCCTGCATTCCAACTGAGGATTACTGGCTCAAGAGGGAAGAGAATAGACCTTATTCCCAAGGAACTGTGTTTGTTTAAACCTGTCCAGAGGCCTCCCTGAAGGACCAATCAATGGGATTCATTGCTTTTCTTTTGTCTAACTCTATTAAAAGACGCTTACTCCTTGGAAGAAAAGTTATGACCAACCTAGATAGCATATTGAAAAGCAGAGACATTACTTTGCCAACAAAGGTCTGTCTAGTCAAAGCTATGGTTTTTCCAGTAGTCATGTATGGATGTGAGAATTGGACTGTGAAGAAAGCTAAGTGCCAAAGAATTGATGCTTTTGAAGTATGGTGTTGGAGAAGATTCTTGAGAGTCCATTGGACTGCAAGGAGGTCCAACCAGTCCATTCTAAAGGAGATCAGCCCTGGGTGTTCTTTGGAAAGAATGATGCTAAAGCTGAAACTCCGGTACTTTGACTACCTCATGTGAAGAGTTGACTCATTGGAAAAGACCCTGATGCTGGGAGGGATTGGGGGCAGGAGGAAAAGGGGACGACAGAGGATGAGATGGCTGGATGGCATCACTGACTCGATGGACATGAGTCTGAGTGAACTCTGGGAGTTGGTGATGGACAGGGGGGCCTGGCGTGCTGTGATTCATGGGGTCGCAAAGAGTCAGACACAACTGAGTGACTGAACTGAACTGAACTCTTATAAGGACTTCCTTGGTGATCCAGTGGTTAAGACTGTACTTCCACTGCAAGAAGCACAGGTTTGATTCCTGATGCAGGAACTAAGATCCTTCATGCCATGTGGTGCAGCCAAAAAAAAATTTATTTTTAATTTAAAAGATAAACTCTTATAGTAGAGAAGCAGCTATGTGAAGGATGTTCCTCAAAAAACATTGAAAGGCAAGTGAGGGGCTTCCCTGATGGTCCAGTGGTTAGGAATCCACCAGCCAATGCAGGGGACAGGGCTTTAATCCGGGTACAGGACAAGTCCACATGCCACAGAGCAGCTAAACCCGTGTGCCACAACTACTGAGCCAGCACTCTAGAGCCCAGGAGCCACAACTACTGAAGCCCAAGTGCCTAGAGCACATGCTCCTAAAAAAAAAAAAAAAGAAAGAAAAGAAAAAGGCAAGTGAATAAGCTCCTGATGCTTATGACAAGTAAAGTGTTAATTGCTCAGTCATGATGGTGGTTGTTGTTCAGCTGCTAAGTCTTGTCCAACTCTTTGCGACCTCAGCACGCCAGGCTGTTTTGTCCTTCACTATCTCCCAGAGTTTGCTCAAACTCGTGTCCACTGAGTTGGTGATGCCATCCAACCATCTCATCCTCTGTCATCCCCTTCTCTTCCTGCATTCAATCTTTCCCAGCGTCAGGGACTTTTCCAAGGAGTCAGCTCTTCACACCAGGTGCCCAACATATTGGAGCTTCAACTTCAGCATCAGTCCTTCCAAGAATATTCAGGGTTGATTTCCTTTAGGATTGACTGGTTTGATCTTGCAGTCCTAGGGACTCTCTAGAGGTCTTCTCCAGCACCACAATTAGAAAGCACCAATTCGTCAGCGCTTAGCCTTCTTTATGGTCCAACTCTCACATCCGTACATGACTACTGGAAAAACCATAACTTTGACTATATGGACCTATGTCAACAGTGATGTCTCTGCTTTTTAATATGCTGTCTGAGTTTGTCGTAGCTTTTCTACCACTAGCTGGCACTAGTGGTAAAGAATCTGCCTGCCAGTGCAGGAGATGCAGGAGACACAGGTTCGAGCCCTGGGTTGGGAAAGATCCACTGGCATAGGAAATGGTAACCCACTCCAGTATTCTTGCCTGAAAAATTCCATGGACAGAGGAGCCTGGCAGGCTACAGTTCATGGGGTCACAAAGAGTTGGACATGACTGAGCACATACATATCTTAGATTCCATATATATGAGTTAATATGCGATATTTGTTTATCTCTTTCTGACTTACTTTATATAATAAGCTCGAGGTTCACTCACCTCATTAGAACTGACTCAAATGTGTTCCTTTCTATGGCTGAGTAATATTCCATTGTACATGTACCACAGCCTCTTTGTCCATTCATCTGTTGATGGGCATCTAGTTTGCTAACAAGTCCTAGCTATTGCAAATAGTGCTGAAGTGAACATTGGTATACATGTGTCTTTTCAATTATGATTTTCTCAGGGTATATGCCCAGTAGTGGAGTCATTGGGTCTTATAGTAGTTTTATTCCTAGTTTTTTAAGAAATCTCCACACTGTCCTCCATAGTGGCTGTATCAATTTACATTTCCACCAACAGTGCAAGAGTTTTCCCTTTTCTCCACATCCTCTCCAGCATTTACTGTTTGTAGACTCTTTGATGATGGCCATTCTGACTGGTGTGAGGTGATATCTCATTGTAGTTTTTATTTGCATTTCTTTAATAATGAGTGATATTGAGCATCTTTTCATGTGTTTATTAGTCATCAGTATGTCTTCTTTGGGGATATGTCTTTTTAGGTCTTCTGCCCACTTTTTGATTGGGTTGTTTGTTTTTCTGGTATTGAGTTACATGAGCTGCTTATATATTTTGAAGACTAATCCTTTGTCAGCTGTTTCATTTGTTTTCACCTTGTGTATAGTTTCTTTGCTGTGCAAAAGCTCTTAAGTTTAATTAGGTCCCACTTTATTTTTGTTTTTATTTCCATTGCTCTGGGAGGTGGATTATAGAGGATCTTGCTGTGATTTATGTTGGAGAGTGTTCTATGTTTTCCTCTAAGAGTTGTATAGTTTATGGTTCTACATTTAGGCCCTTCATCCATTTTGAGTTTATCTTTGTGTATGGTCTTAGGAGGGGTTCTAATTTAATTCTTTCAAACTTAGCTGTCCAGTTTTCCCAGCACCACTTATTGAAGACACTATCTTTTCTTCATTGTATAGTCTTGCCTCCTTTGTCAAAGATAAGGTGCCCATAGGTGCATGGATTTATCTCTGGGCTTTCTATCTTGCTCCATTGATCTATATTTCTGTTTTTGTGCCAGTACCATACTGTCTTGATGACTGTAGCTTTGTAGTATAGTCTGAAGTCAGGAAGGTTGATTCCTCCAACTCCATTCTTCTTTCTCAAAATTGCTTTGGCTATTCAGGGTCTTTTGTGTTTCCATATGAATTGTGAAATTTTTTTATTCTAGTTCTGTGAAAAATACCATTAGTAATTTGATAGGGATTGCCTTGAATCTGGATTGCTTTTGGTAGTATAGTCATTTTCCCAATNAACTCCATTCTTCTTTCTCAAAATTGCTTTGGCTATTCAGGGTCTTTTGTGTTTCCATATGAATTGTGAAATTTTTTTATTCTAGTTCTGTGAAAAATACCATTAGTAATTTGATAGGGATTGCCTTGAATCTGGATTGCTTTTGGTAGTATAGTCATTTTCCCAATATTGATTCTTTCAGCCCAGGAACATGGAATATCTCTCCATTTGTTTATTTTTCATCTGTGTCTTAAAGTAGTAAAACAGTTTTAGGATAAGATTGTTCTGTAATGGTACTTTATGCCATTGAGTTGTACATGTAAAAATGTACAACAATTTTAAAATGGTAAACTTTAGGGAATTTCCTGGCGGCCTGGTGGTTAGGATTCCATGCTTCCACTGCCAGGGTCTTAGGTTCAATCCTTGGTCAAGTAACTAAAATCCTGCAAGCTGTGGCATGACCAAAAAATAAAACTAAAAGGTGCTGTCACCTCAACAGAGGTAGGGAGGAAAACTAACAGACTAAAACCACAAACGACCTAGAACCCCATAAGGACAGACAAATACATCTCCGTAATTGTTGCCTCTGATCCTGGTGACAAAATCTGCAGAAACCAAGGCTCTACTTCATGGAGTTAAACATAAACACCTGGTCCAAAAGATAGAGATACCGAGAGTGAATCCGGGGGAAGACAAAGAAACTGCAGACCCAGCTGCTGCTTCATGCCAAAAGATGAATCTGCAGATCAGCAGCAAGATGTGGGAGCTGCAAAATGGTGGCTGCTTCTCTTCCACCACAGTCTCCAACCTCCCAGAGTCCCTCTGTGGCCCCCTCTCGCCAAAGATATGCAGGAAGTAGAAGTGTCTGTGATGTGAGTCACCTAACCAAAGTGACACTTTACAACGGGCACCTCTTGTCATCTTGCTACTTATGAACATCTCTTTAAACCATACTTCATCTTTAAATAGAAACAACAAAGACGTGATTCTGCCTAACCGGACACATTTCTCCCACCTACGACCAAGAGAACACTAACACATCTCTGAAAGAGGGCACAAAGTCATATCTTTTAAGTCTTATTCATTCTTTACCTGATTCCCACCCCAGTTTAATATCGTGTACCTTAAATACCGAAAAATAAAATTAACTAATAACACATCTTGTGTCAGAAAATAAGGAGATGAGAGGGTGTTAGAAATTATTCGGTTAACGTATATGTGACTCTATTCATACAAAAATAAATGATACTCATGATCATTACAGTCCTTGTTTCTGCATATGGTTAGGTGGTTGCTTCTACTTCCCATTCCACATTTTCTTACCCTCACAAGCCCTTTCCCTGGTGATTGTCCTTTCCATGATGAAGTGACCCAACCTCTCACTCTTTAGGTTCATGGCCATTAGCAGTTCTAAATGAATTAGGGTGATGTAGTTTCCACCGACTTTAATCAGTGGGCATGAGAGTACTGAGAGGTGCCTTATAGCAGCTACTGCAGTGAATAGGAGGCGTGATTGTGGGCATCCTTGTCTTGTTTTTAATCTTAAAAAGAATATTTCCAGTTATTCACATAGAAATACAGTATGTGACGGATATCTGATATGTAACCTTTTTAACAAATACTTTCAAATTTTTCTTTATGCATAGTTGTTGCATCTCATCCCATGTGCTGTATGCATTTATTAGGCTAATCTTATTACTTTCCTCTTTTAATCTGTCAATAAAGTTGATGGTTCGATTGTCTGTAAGCTCCAAATTCCCCTTTTTGTCCTGCTCTGTGAAAATGTTTTGGGCTCTTGCCATTTTTTTCCTGTGGCAGTTGTTACTAGCATTTACCACTGGAGGGCGCCAGAGACAGTGAAAAGCAAAAGATTCGTTTCTGGTTCTGGCTTGGGGGCACAGCCACCACCTGCAGGGCACCAGGCTTCTCCAGCGACAGACTCTGCCCCTCACATGGCTTCTACAGGGCCCGACTAGTGCAGAGCAATGTGGCCAGCACCACTCCATAGCCAGAAACCTCCTTTAGACCTCCGTCAGGCAGTATTATTTGGGTTGGCCAAAAAGTTCCTTTGATTCTATCTGTAAGCTATGATGGAAAAACCTGGATGAACTTTTTGGCAAACCCAATATATCAGAGTGTTCTAGTAAGACACTTGCCCATGTACAACATTGCCAGTCACCTCAGAGAAAGATAGTTCCACTAGTGTGCCTCNTGATTCATTTGAAAAGACCCTGATGCTGGGAGGGATTGGGGGCAGGAGGAGAAGGGGACAACTGAGGATGAGATGGCTGGATGGCATCACTGACTCAATGGACATGGGTTTGGGTGGACTCCGGGAGTTGGTGATGGACAGGGAAGCCTGGCGTGCTGTGGCTCATGGGTCTCGAAAAGTCGGACACGACAGAGTGACTGAACTAAACTGAACTGAACTACATGTTTTATTGACATTCTGTGGATTTCTGCCAGGTTCCTCCAGCCAGGTGGGAATTTCAACAGGAGGAACGGGAATCCTTTTCCTTGGGTGGCAAAGTATCTCCTCTGTGGGTTACTTGAGTATTTAATTTTAGCCCTGTAGTGAGGCTGGAGAAGGCAATGGCACCCCACTCCAGTACTCTTGCCTGGAAAATCCTATGGATGGAGGAGCCTGGTAGGCTGCAGTCCATGGGGTCACTAAGAGTCGGATACGACTGAGTGACTTCCCTTTCGCTTCTCACTTTTATGCACTGGAGAAGGAAATGGCAATCCACTCCAGTGTTCTTGCCTGGAGAATCCCAGGGACGGGGGAGCCTGGTGGGCTGCCGTCTATGGGGTCACACAGAGTCGCACACGACTGAAGTGACTTAGCAGTAGCAGCTGTAGTGAGGCGCTGTCTGCAGTGACACGTATCTCAGTCATCTTTCAGGACGGACTTTTCCCTGGGTGGCCTATGTCAGCCCTGGGCCAAGGGATGTTGCTTTGGGTGCTTTGTCTCTAATTTCAGAAGGTGGCACCACAAAAATTCTCTGCCACTCACTGAATCACAGCTGGGCCTCTCCAGAAAGATCTAGATCTTAGCCCTTGAGGCGTAGTGAGAACTTGCACTGGTCCTCCATCTCAGCTTAAGGGTGGTGACTCTTCCTGGAAGAGGGCTCATACATGAGTGCACCACCCCAATTCAGGGGTAGACGGTTCCTCGTGGACTCTGTCTCATAACCTCTGTGAAGTGGGGCTTTTTCTGAGGTGCTCTATCTCAGCTCAAGAAGAGAACTTTCTGTATGTTCTCTCTCTCCCTCACTCCTGAGGGATGACATGTTCTTGAAGGCTCCATCTTGCCCTTGAGAAGGAATACTTTTCCTTGGATGCTTTATATCAGCACTGTGGAGGACTTGGTTATGTTGGGGGTGCTTTCCTTGGTTGCTCCATGGCAGCCACTGAAGTTGGGCAGCTTCTGTGGATGCAGTATCTCAGTCCTGGGGTGGGGGTGACTATTCTTTCTTTGAGTGCTGTATCTCAGTCCTGTGGGGGACCCTTCCTTGAGTGCTCATCACAGTGAAGCTGGAGCATGGCTGCTGGATGTTGGACCTCAGCCTGGGTCAGGAACTCTTCCTTAGGAACTCTTCCTTGGGAACTCTGCTGCAAATTTTGGAGGGCAGATTTCTAGAAGATTCTGCTGCTATTGTACCACAATGCCTTCTCTGCCATTCAGTGATCCTCACACTGACTTTTCCAACCAGGCATGAGTTTCAGCTTCTGGAAGGTGCAGTGGGATTCTCATGGGTGTTGTATCTCAGCCCAGGAGGAGTACTATTTCTTGGTGGCTTTATATCATGTTCCAGAGCATGGAGTTCAAGCAAATTCCACTGGTGTGACACTACCCACACCTTCCCCACCATTCTGTGAGCCACAGCTGGGCTTCCCCAACATGGTCTGGATTTCTGCCCGTGGAATGGAGGGGAATGACTCTCTAGTTGGGAGTGCTCTTCCTTGGTGCTCTGTCCTCCATTTGGGGTAGAAGGACATTTCTTTGGCTACTGTTTATCAGCACTGCAGGTTGTGGCTTCTTCCTTGAGTGCACTCTCTCAGCTCCAAGGTGGCGGGGGAGTTTTCTCTAGATGTTCTCCCTCAGTCTGAGGGGGGAGGCTCTTCTTTGTCAGCTCGCTCAGCTGTGGGAAGGCTCAACGCAGTGGCTGCTTTCTTTTAGTCTTGGAGCAAGCTTCTTCTTCTTCCTTTGTTGCCCTGTGTCAGCTCTTCAGTTGGAGTGGGAGGGGGTGATATATCCTTGGGAGCTCTGCCTCCACCTTGGTGGGGGCAGACTTTCTTTGAGTGTACCATTTCAGCCATGGAGGGATATATACCGCAGATGTTCTATGTCAGCCGGGATGATGGCTCATCATTACCATGCTTTGTAATAGTTTTGAAGTGGGAGCGCTCACTGTAGTTTTCTTTCTCAGTTCTGGCAGACAGACTTTCCTTGGGGACTGTCTCAGCCTTGTTAGATACAGGCTTTTCCTGTGGCTTGTCATTTGTATTCTATTTCAGCATTGTTGTGATTTTTCTCAACTCTGAGGAATAGGACATTTCCTTGAGTGTTATACCCCCTGGGAGATTCTTCTCTGTGTCCAACTCTTCCCTGGGAGGACCTTACTTGGTGCTCCGTCTCAACTTGGAGGGAGAAGGAAGGTGGAGAATTGTACTTCTGTTTCTCTCTTTCCCATGAGGGGTTTGAAGTCTTCTTCATGGAGCTCATCCATAGAGAGGGCTCTTCTTTGGGTCTCTATCTTAGCTCTGTGGGAAAGGCTCTTTAGGAGCTCTGTCACAGCCCTCCCTGGTGCAGGGATGGTGGGGAGAGACTATGCCTTGGATGCTGTATCTCAGCCTCTGGAATTTTTCTTTGGATGCTCCAGCTCAGTTCTGAGGAGGACAGACTTCCTTGTGGGATCCAACTCAATCCTCGAGGCCTTCAGCCTTGAGTACCTTAACTAAGCCAAGAAGTGGGGATGGCTTTTCCATGAGTGTTCTATCTCAGCAATGGCTGGACATAAGGGTAAAAGGATGAACTTCCTTGGGTTCTATAAGGAATTACTGTAGACTAGGTGGCTTATAAACAACAGAAATTCATTTTGTACAGTTCTGAAGGCTGGAAGTTCGAGATCAGGGTGCCAATATGGACAGATTCTGGTAAGAGCTCTCTCCCAAATATGACTTCACTTTTTTCCATGTGACTATCCTGAACATGGTGAAGAGCTAGCTAGCTCTTTGACCTCTTCTTATGATGGCACTAATTCCATTCCCATGAGCGCTCCACTCTCATGACCTAATTACTTTCCCCAAACCCCACCTCCAAATGCCATCACATTAATATTAGGGTTTCAGTATATGACTTTAGGGGAATGGGTACAATCAATCCACCGCAGGTGCTCTATTTCAGCTTTGGAGATAGTGACGGCTCCTTATATCTTCTCTTTCTATATTTAGAGTGCTCTTGACTTCTTACTAACCAATCTCTTTTTATTTTATTCCCCCATCACTGTTCAAATTACTGTGTGGTTTCTCTCTCTTGATTCAGCACAGTCTCAAATAGAATTGGTGCTGTGAGTAGTCCCTAAGGTAGGCCCTTGGGGACTTCTTTGATTGTGCCTTTAGGCTCGAGTACAGTGCTCTGCTTCTTGCTAATGGGAAATAGGATGAAAGTAATCCATGGCATGAAGCGACATCACAATTTGTAAAACTGTCATGATGGATGATTGCCATAAAGTGCTAACCAAAGTACTGGGGAGCTGAAGTATTGAAATGGTTCCAGCAATGCATGAGAGCTCCTCTTGTATCATATCCTCACAAATGTGTGGTGTAGTCTGTCCTTAATTTAGACATTTTGGTGGACCTTTAATGGTGTTTCATTATGGCTTTAATTTGCCTTCCTTTGATGATTAGATTTGGAGCACCCTTTTATAAGTTTAGCAGCCATTTGGATATGTTCTTATGAAGTAACTTTTAAGATATTTTGCTCATATTTGAGTTGTCTTTTTCTTACCAACTTGTAAGAGTTCTGAATTCAGCTCCTTTGCTGGATATATATACTATGAATATCTTCTATGAGTCTCTGGGTTACCTTTTCACTCTCTTATTAGTGTTTGTTGATGAAAAGAAGTTCTTAATTTAATCAAATCCAATTGATTAATCTTGAGTTTTTTGATATCCTGTTTAAAAATCTATTCCTATCCCAAAGTTATGAAGATGATGTCCCAAGCTGTCTTGTAGATCTCTGGCCCATCTCAAATAACATTGTGTATGCAATGAAGTAAAGGTCAGTATTCATGTTTCCTGTATGGTTATCCAGTGGATTTATTTTAAAAATGATTATTTCCACATAGATATGCAGTTAAGTTTTTCTGTAAATTTGTCCATTTCACCTAGGTTTTCAATTTTAATATGAAGTTGTTTACTGTATTCCAACCCCCTTTCAAAATCCTTGCTGGATCCATAGTTAGGTCTCCTTTTTCATCCCTGATGTTATTTATTTGTGGATTATCTTTCTCTTGACAGTTTCACTAATGATTTGTCTATGGTTTTGTTGCTTTCAAAGGACAAACTTTTGGTTTTGTTGTTTTTCTCTATTGCAGTCTCTTATTGATTTCTTCTTTATTTTTACTACCTCCTTTCTATTTTCTCTGGGTTTATTATACTCTTCTAACACTGAACACATGTCATTAATTTTCAGGCTTTTTTTTTTCTCTTCTAACATACAAATGCAAGGCTATGCAGTTCCAGCAAAGGTCCACTTTCACTGCATCCAAAATGTTTTGATATGTAATATTCTTCTTCATTTCCAAGTATTTATTTGAAAGAGTGTTTTAAAATCCTTGAATACATTTTGTTGTTGTTGTTGTTGACTTTTTTTTTGAGTTGATTGGAGAGTATGAGTCATGAAATTATTAAGAAGTATTTTAACATTGTTGAGACTAAAGATCATTTTTATGTGCATGCCTGAGAAGAACTTATATTCGAACTGTTGGATACAGATTTCTGTAAATGATTGATTAAGCTTGTTAATTTTGTTGAAAATATTTATGG
>SJYA01003325.1:104399-176796 GCA_006410615.1 Neotragus moschatus | reverse complement strand
ACACAGAATCAGATATGAGATTTACTATAAAGATATAGTATTTTAAAAACATGTGGTATTGCAGCAAGGATAGGCCAATTTTTTTTCACCAATGGAAGAGGACATAGAAGAATATAGAAATAAATCTGGAAATATACAATTGCTAGATTTATGACACTGCAAGCCACAACTCAATGTGTAAATGATAGTCTATTTAATAAGTTGATTTGATAACTACAGGGAAAAAATAAACCTTGACTTTTACCACATTCCATTCTATAAAACATTTAATTGAGATTAATACAAGATCTAGAAGAAAACTCAGAATATGATCTTCATATAGGGTACAGGGTATAGGGTAGGCAAAGGTTTTTAAAGTTATAAAAGCACTAACCATCAAGAATAAATTAAGTGGACTTAAGTTTCCCATTAATCAAAAGATACATTTAAGAGTGGAAAAGAAAAATAGTTATAGAAGATACTAAAAATTTTTAAATATTTAAATATATATATACTCATGTCTATATCTCAAAAGATAGAATCCAGAATATATGCAGAACTACAAATCATTTTTAAAATAAAAAGATATCAATAAAATATGGGTACAAAACCTAAAAATCTACTTCACAAAGACATACGTGAATAGCCCCCCTAAAAACCATTATTCGGCAGAAAATGCAAGTTTAGACATAATGAGAGTTCACTGCACACACACCAGAGTAGCTGAAATTATAGACCGACTTTATAACAAGTGTTTTTGAGCATACGGTGGAACTTGAATTTTCATACGTTGCTGAACCCAGATTCCCACACAAATGCCCAAGGCCATACTTGAACCTTTAAAGAACTTCCTTGAGGCTGAGGCCTAGAAATCATAGGAAAAGTATCCCACCCTATGGCTGAGCCAGAATAACCAAGTTCCACCCTAGTCTCCACCAGAGGACCCTCGGAATAGCACCCCCTCAGTTGTGACAGCACCTAAGTCCTCCCAAGATGGAGACAAGCGCTCCCACTAACAGTCCCCAGGGACAACGAGCAGATCACAGGGAAAAGCTGCCTCATCAAAGCAAAGACACACAGTCCAAGCACAACTGCCCCCCATGCTGATCTGAGCACCTGAGAAAAGGCTCTCGCCACTGAGGGAAAGCCCCCCAAAAGAGAGGGACCCACAGCCCTGAGGTAACACACCCAGGAAACGTCTTCGCTCAGGGCTGGGACAGCCGCCAAGAAGCACTCACCCCCCTCTCTCCCAGCTTCCACGGAAGCGTCCCTTCACCCGGGTGAGGAGAATCACACAGGGAACTGTCCCAGAACTGAGCAGGAGCTCCAGGGCCAGCCCTGTCCCAGACAAGGCTGAACTAAAGCATCCGAGAAACGGCATCCCTCTGGGCTGAAGCCAGCCCCCAAGGCAGTGTCTCCCCAGAGCTGAGGAGGTCCCCTAGGAAGGGCTCCACCCTGGATGTAGAACACCCAAGTAGAGGCACCCTCTGAGGCAGAGAGAAAGCCCCTGGAAAAAGAATCCACATTCCTGCTGTCAATTCTGACCTTAATGGAGGAGCCTGGAAGCAACTCACAGAAGGGCAGTAAATGTGTCAAGGCTTCACAGGTGTAACTTTCTAGAATGTACCCTGGGCAGCTGCCGGAAATAAGTTCTCCTCAGGTGTCTGGGAGGGAAGTACACTAGGAAGTGTCTCACCAGAAGCAGATGTGTTACTGCCTGGGAGGACTCAAGGGAAGCTCCTGACCACATATGCTACTGGCGACAGCTCTACATCACTGGGCACTGGAGATGCTGCTGCCTAAAGAGGCCTCCACCCTGAGGAACTGAACAAGTGTCCTGGAACCGGGAGCCAGCTTCCACTCCACCACCTCGGAACCCCACCTCGCAGCCCTACCTCTGGCGCCCTCTACAGGCAGACTTTTGTGTCTGCTTCCACAAGAAAAAAAAATTAAAGAATCCGTCCAGTTGCTCTTCCCTTCCCTCTGACAGCGCTCTCACTGCTGTAGCCCTTGGCNAACCGGGAGCCAGCTTCCACTCCACCACCTCGGAACCCCACCTCGCAGCCCTACCTCTGGCGCCCTCTACAGGCAGACTTTTGTGTCTGCTTCCACAAGAAAAAAAAATTAAAGAATCCGTCCAGTTGCTCTTCCCTTCCCTCTGACAGCGCTCTCACTGCTGTAGCCCTTGGCAGTGTGGAAACCACCGGACCCTAACCCCTCCCCAAGTAGGCCTGGGGCCTAGGTCAAAAGGAAAGGCAGGAGTGGAGCTGAGGCCAGGAAGGCGCCAGGCACGTCTCCCACACTCCCGCAGCCTGCTCCTTCCTGGGCAGTAACGCTCCAAGAGAGGAAAGTCTTGGCCAGGCTTGCCAAGGGCAGAGCAGCATCTCGGCCGTGACTCTGCCATATCGGGCCTCTGAGCAGAGCTGGAGCTCTCCCGTTGTGGAAGCGCACACGGTGCTTCCAAAGAAAGGCTTGCAACCACTTTCATAGGTCAGGCCAAAAGGGTGACTTTGAGCGAGTCAGTACTGGCACACTATAGTAACAGAAAAAGAGAAAGGTTATATGATCATCCTCATTGATACAGAAAATATATGTGATAAAATGCAGAAAATATCCATGAGGAACAATTAAAAGCATTTAAGAAGGGGGTCTATCAGAAATCTACAATGCAGTTATTCATAGGGGAGAAACATTTGAAAGGCTCCGTGTAAAATCAAAACAAGACAGAATTGCCCATTGTCATCCTTTCTATTCAACACTACAACACAGGATTTCTGCCTTGAACTTTCAGGTAGTGACTCAGGCTCTTCACACAGCAAGCTCTCAGACTATTGAATTATGGATAAGTCCTGAGAATTGTGGTTTTTCAAGGAGTTGCCAGGCACCTTAAATGTGACATTCTTCGCAGAATGGAGTTTTGGGGAAGCTCCAAACCTTTTCCTCCCCCTTCAGTGGATGATATATTGCCACTTTTTAGAGAAACCATAATTGTGAGTCTTTTGATTTCCAAGGGTCCCAAGGAGCAGAAGAGATGCTGGGAAGAGGACCATTTAAAACACCACAAAGTTAGCTATTATGATTGCTTTATTATTGTTTTGCTGTTGCTAGTGTTGTCTTAATCATTGTTCTTGAATAAATGCTATTCAGATTTTTACAAGTACTTTGTTAATAACGAAGTTCTAAAACCCCTTTATTCTGACAATATCTGCCAGTGTCTTCATTACTTTTTCAGTTCAGTTCATTTCAGTTCAGTCGCTCAGTCGTGTCCAACTCTTTGCAACCCCATGAATCACGGCATGCCAGGCCTCCCTGTCCATCACCAACTCCAGGGGTTCACTCAAACTCACGCCTATCGAGTCAGTGATGCCATCCAGCCATATCATCCTCTGTCATCCCCTTCTCCTCCTGCCNCAGCTCACTTCCAGAAAAATAAATGACCCAGTCAAAAAATGGGCCAAAGAACTAAACAGACATTTCTCCAAAGAAGACATACAGATGGCCAACAAACACATGAAGAGATGCTCAACATCACTCATTATCAGAGAAATGCAAATCAAAATCACAATGAGGTACCATCTCATGCTGGTCAGAATGTCTGCTATACAAAAGTCTACAAACAATAAATGCAGGAGTGGGTGTGGAGAAAAGGGAACCCTCTTACACTGTTGGTGGGAATTCAAGCTAGTACAGCCACTCTGGAGAACAGTGTGGAGATTCCTTAAAAAACTGGAAATAGAACTGCCATATGTCCCAGGAATGCCACTGCTGGGCATACACACCAAGGAAACCAGAATTGAAAGAGACACGTATACCCCAATGTTCATCGCAGCACTGTTTACAATAGCCAGGACATGGAAGCAACCTAGAGTCTATCTGCAGACAAATGGATAAGAAAGCTGTGGTACATATACACAATGGAATATTACTCAGCCATTAAAAAGAATACATTTGAGTCAGTTCTAGTGAGGTGGATGAAACTGGAGCCTATTACACAGAGTGAAGTAAGTTAGAAAGAAAAGTACCAATACAGTATACTAACACATATATGGAATTTAGAAAATGGTAACGATAACCCTATATGCAAGACAGCAAAAAGATACAAATGCATAGAACAGTCTTTTGGACTCTGTGTGAGAAGACGAGGATGGGATTATTTGAGAGAATAGCACTGAAACGTGTATATTATCATATGTGAAACAGATCACCAGTCAAGGTTCGATGCATGAGACAGGTGCTCAGGGCTGGTACACTGAGATGGCCCAGAGGGATGGGATGGGGAGGGAGGTGGAAGGGGGATTCAGGATGGGGAACACATGTACACCCATGGCTGATTCATGTCAATGTATGGCAAAAACCACTACAATATTGTAAGATAATTAGCCTCCAATTAAAATAAATAAATTTTAAAAAAATTTTAAAGAAATTATCTCAAACTTAGTGGCTTAAAACATTATATCTGTATTATATCTTATCTCATAATTTTGTGCTCAAAAGTCTGGATGTGCTTCTCTTGATTCTCCACCTCAGCTCTTAAAAGGCTCAAAGCAGGATTTTGTCTTAGCTGAATTTTCATCTGGATGCTCTTAGGGGGAATTTGCTATCAAATCTATTCAGAATGTTGGCAGAATCCCGTTCCTTGCAATGTGAGACTGAAGTTTTTGATTTTTTGGTTGATTGTTGGGGGTCACCATTAACTCATAGAGACAACTATTTGGTCCTTTTTATATAGCCCTTTTCATCCTCAAGTCAGCAACTGCACACTAGCTCATCTTGTGTCTTGTATTCCCTTGTCCTCTTGTGCTACCAGCTAGAAAAATCCTCTGCTTTTGAAAGGCTTATGAGAGTAGGTTAGGCCCCTCCATATAACTCCACTATATGAGAGTTAACTGATGAGTAGTCTTAATTACATCTGCAAAATCACTTTTGTCATGTTAGATAACATGATCAAGGAATAAAGGTCATAGAGACCACATTAGAATTCAGCCAAGCATAGACAGAAAAAATTTTTGTAGCAGAAGTATAATCATAGGTATTTTGGCCACATCTTAATGGAACTTACTTTTAGCTTCAGTTTCTCTTTAGTCTGATGTATACAAACATTCTATTGATAATGGGGTGCTTCTGTGCATCCCCAATGCTATGACTTGGTAGGTCAGACAACTTCCATGTCAGATTGGGCAGCTCAGGTGGCACGAGAACTTGGTGTCCTGTGTCTAAGCATTCAGTTTCTACTAAGGCCCAGAAATAAGTCAAATGTTTCTTGAAGTGGCAGAATGACATTTACATCTCCTGGACATTATTGTCTCTGCAGAGCTCAGGTCCTGTAATCAGTAAGCATCTGATCATTTCTCTTTTCACATTGCACTGGCACCCTAAAAAGTGGGTGCAGGTCCCTCTGGGTATCAATGAGAGAAAGATAAAACTGTATAAACATTTGCTCTGTCACAGGGTCTTTCCTCAAGAGGCCTCTCCTTCATTTATAATGTCTGGTCTATAAACCAGGTCATGTCTGGGATTTGATTGTTTCAAGACCTCTCATTTATAATGGGAATAAGGAATATATTTGGAGTGCAGTAGATTGTACAGAGCAGCTCTTAATACTGCTATGTCCAGTGATTAACATCAATGGAAACTACAACAACCTAATTCATTCAAGACTACTAATGGCGGTGAACCACAGGAGAAACTTTACATCACCCTATCAGGAAAATTACCCTCTCCAGAGAAGGTGCTTGTTGAGGATAAAGAGAATATGTAATGGGTAATGAAAGAAAAGACCATATGACTGCTTTCAGAAACAAGGACTGGAATCATTATGAGTATTCCTTTCTTATTTTGATATAAATATGTTTACATACATATTAACCAAATATCTTTTGTTTTTACCCCTTCTCATACCCTTATCTGCTAACCTCAGATGTCTTCATTAGACTTAACTTTGATTCTCAGGACTTAAGATACAAGCTGTTAAACTCAGGGTGTGAATCAGGCAGCAACAGAAGGAATAAGACCTGAAGGCAAAAATTAGGCTTTGAATCTTCTTTTGGATTTCACTGGTCTTATGATGTTCCCTATGATCTTGAATTGGCCAGCTCAATAAATAGTGGGATGACTCTTTGAAGTCTAAGTTACAGTTCCAGCCTGGTGTCAGTTCCTTTTGGAACTGGGGCAACATAATTGAGGAACTGCTACATATCCACTAGCAAAAATTTTCTTCCTGCCCTCACAACTTTCAACTCTGCTAGACTAGATATCTTCCTTCCAAATGGAGAAATTTTATCAACATGGGACCCAATAATGACTCACTGAAATAGCAGTCAAGAAAGACTGCCAGTTAGCCGCTTTGGACTGCTCATTCCTCTTAACCAACAGGCATGAAGGGGGTTTCTGTGCTGGCTGGAATGATGGAATCTGACTACCAAAAGAAACTGGGTTGCTACCATTCAGTGGCTAGGAGAAATATGTGCAGAATATCTAGAGCCTCTCCTAATACTCCCATGTTTTGTAATGAAGGTATAAGGGAAATTACAATAATCCAAATCAGACAGGATATCTAATAGTCCAGATCCTTCAGGAATGGAGGATTGAGTCACCCCACCTCCTAGGCCAAACACCAAGACCAGCTAAGGTGCGGTCTCAGGGCAAAGGGAACAAGAAATAAGTATTTCAGGATGCCATTTTAAGCACCAGTTACAGTAACGTGACCTGCTGCAAAACAAGGGATGTAAGTAAACTGGTATCAGGTCCCATCACTTCATGGGAAATAGATGGGGAAACACTAGAAACAGTGTCAGACTTTATTTTTGGGGGCTCCAAAATCACTACAGATGGTGACTGCAGCCATGAAATTAAAAGACGCTTACTCCTTGGAAGAAAGTTATGACCAACCTAGATAGCATATTCAAAAACAGAGATATTACTTTGCTGACTAAGGTCCGTCTAGTCAAGGCTATGGTTTTTCCAGTGGTCATGTATGGATGTGAGAGTTGGACTGTGAAGAAGGCTGAGTGCCGAAGAATTGATGCTTTTGAACTGTGGTGTTGGAGAAGACTCTTGAGAGTCCCTTGGACTGCAAGGAGATCCAACCAGTCCATTCTGAAGGAGATCAGCCCTGGGATTTCTTTGGGAGGAATGATACTAAAGCTGAAACTCCAGTACTTTGGCCACTTGATGTGAAGAGTTGACTCATTGGAAAAGACTCTGATGCTGGGAGGGATTGGGGGCAGGAGGAGGAGGGGACGACAGAGGATGAGATGGCTAGACGGCATCACGGACTCGATGGACATGAGTCTGAGTGAACTCCGGGAGATGGTGATGGACAGGGAGTCCTGTCATGCTGCGATTCATGGGGTCACAAAGAGTCGGACGTGACTGAGCAACTGAACTGAACTGAATAATCCATCATGCCAGGTAGGAAAGAAACAAACACACACACACATGAATTATCCATTCAAATGAGTTCTTAGGGCAAAAGCCCGCTTTTTACTAATAGAAATTTATAATATTAAAAAGTTCCACTGCTTTTTCATAGCCTCTGGAAGGCAAGTCTTTTAAACACACGCTAGGAGACTAGGAGATTACAACAGCATTTCATTCTACTCTAGAAAACAGCAATTTGATCTTCTTCTTTCACTGATCATTGAGACAACTGGATTATATGTTTTAGGCATAATAATCTTTGTTGAAAGAGTAGCCATATTCCATTCTTTCTAGTACCTTCTCAAGGCAATCAATTAAGACTTGGCTTTTAAATCTGAAAATGAAGAGACATGACAGTAACAAAGATAACCAATGAAATGATGACAATGGGCAGCACTGAGGGGATAGAAAGAGGAACTTAGAATCCACTTGGGAATAGTAAGTGGACCCTGATGGTAAAAGACAATCCAGCAAATACAGAGAGTATCAACTGAGGTTCAAGGCCCAATCAAATTCTTGTGTGAACAGAAGTCCCCTTGGGCTTGGAAGAATGAGACAGACTCAGGTAATGTTAACCTGAATAACTGTGGAGACAGCATTAACTCTCACGAAGGACCCAATGAGAAACACAAGGTGGGGCCTGTACCCACCCCTCACCCCAACATTGCATTGAGTCTAGCTATTAAAAAATTTGAAGAATTCCTCTTTAGACCCACCTTGCTGCTTCCTTGATAGCAAATTCAACAAATTGCTTCCTCACTTCTGATGGTCCTTGCACTGTTTTAAGCAATCTGAAGAGTTTTTTCATATCTTAGAGATATATTTTTTAAATCTTCAGTTATTTCTCAAAATATGAAAAGATGGTAGAACTCAATCTTGGTGTATCTGCTACTTCAGATATTCAATTGATAAAATGTTACATAGGGTATGTGTTTTACATGTGTCAGTCATGATGCCTGAACATATCTACCAATGGGATTCTTGTAAGCAATAACCAAGTAAAAATTAAAATAACCCCCCAAAAAGGTGCAGTGTAATATTATAGTCAAAATAAAAAGAAGCTATCCTAAATTATGTGCAAACACAACTTGGGCAACAAATGAACCTCAAGACTTAGGTTGAATCTATCCTAAATCATAGAATGAGAGAGACTCTGCATGGGTTTTTGGGGTTTTTTTTTTTTTGGTGCTTCTTTTCTAATAGAAATTGTTATACTACTTACTTTGTTCAGGTTGCTGAATTTCCTTCTTTAATTCACATTTTATATCAGCATTGATTTCCTCTGGACTTAATTTAGTCGGCATCATTCCCAAAGAAGCCATTATCGAGATTTTTTGTTCATCTGCAAAAAGACAGCTCGTAATGAGTCCTACTAGAGGGCATTACTAGAAAGGTCTGTGAATCAGCCCACCCTTGCTGAGGCCAGATAAGTCATCAGACAGAGAAGCCAACTGGTTGGATAGAATATCACCGCCTGCCAAATCTATGAGGTCCACTGGAATAGATTTTGACAAGAAGCCATCATGTGGAGTATGACCACTTCCCCTCTCTTCCTCATGGATATTGTAAATGACAAGAGCTCCTAGAAACCTAATATAAAGTTTGAATGGAAAGATATTTGTGCTCAATTACCCCCACAGAGACATCTATGTGCTCTTAAGTTTCCAGGGAATTATTTATTTCACAGAGCAGGAAGATGTTCCAAGTGGAAATATCAGATCCCACAAATAGGACTGAGAAAGGAGCACACAACAGAACACTTTTTCTCTCTTGACACTCTCAATACATACAGAAATGTATCTGAATAGTTCAACTACTATGCAAACATTCATAGAGCCCTGGCACTCGTGATTTAATATCTCCTCAATGCTCTGTATGTTGAAAAGCTGCAAGTCTCACTCGATGTCAAGATGTCTGACATCCACAGTCTATCACCTCAAATCCCTGTCAGCACATGATCGTCCTCATCCATCTTTTCTGTCTCAGAAAAGTGAATTTCTTTTTACTCCAGGTCTGGCACCTTTCCTCCATTGACTCATCGTCCTCTGTGCTGGGCACCATGCCAGGAGCTGGGGGAGGCCTCCAACAGCACATAAAGAAACAGTCCCCACCCTTATGGAATGTCCATGCTCATGGGACGCCAGGCAGGAAGTGTACTATGATCCAACAAAATAATCACAATTCAAATTTGTGTTCGGGAAGAAGCAAGCAGGGAGGGGACAGAGAGCAGTGGTGGGGAGCCCCAGTGGATCACGAGGTCAGACAGATCCTTCTGAGCACGTGTCCTTTGGGCAGAGGCTGGAGGAGGAGAGAGAGCTGGCCTGTGCCCATGCAGAGGACACATGTTAGGAGAGGATGGTGGGTTCAGGTCGTGCAGAGCTGGTGGACCAGAGTCAGGAGCTCATATTGTGCTCTGAGTGCCAAGGAAAGGTAATGAGGCATTTTCTGCATGGATGTGGTGTGATCTGATTTCTGTGTTGACATGACTATTCTGGCTGCAGGGTTAGACAGTGAGGGTCAGACTAGCAAGAACGGGGATCAGATCAGATAAGAAACTATGGTAGTATCTTGTTGAAAGTTCACATCACAGTAGACTAGAGATGACAGAGAAAAATGGTGGGATTCAGGACTCTTTACAATAATATCTATAGGGAAAATGACAAGGGAAAGTAGGGAAAAAAAAGAATGAAAGGGGGGTTACAAATATGAGAAGAAAACCAGTAGACCTTGGAATATGGGAGTCCAAGAAAGTTTCCATGAAGGACGGAGTTAACAACTGTGTCAAATATGGCTGAGAAATTAATGGCAATCTCAGCCAAAACTGGAGATATTGATGAGAACAGGTCCAATAAAGTGGAGGTGGCAAAATCCACACTTAACTGGGTAAGATCATGAAGAGGAGGTGAGAACAGTCATCCTTACCATCTTCCATAGACTCGGATGAGGTTCCAGAATAGGACTCTCCTTCCTCTTCCTGTTTCACTGACAGCAGGTCCACACTCAGCTTTTCCTTAGATGCAGAAGGACTCTTGGGTTCTCCACAAAGTTCCATTTGTTTTTCAGGCTCTACAGCCAACTCTGTTTCATTACTCATCGTTTCCTGAAAAACATCAATGCACAGGTTCCATTCACAACAAAAATCCAACAGTCACAAAATTGCAAACAGTTTGTACATGTATATACAATCAAGAAAGTGAATCACTAATTTGAGTTTTATCTATGGTCCAATATTTACCATACCTCAACAAATACTCTTTCCAAAAAACACCACTTAATTTTAATCCAGTCTAAAAATGGAGGAAGTTAATACACAAGTTTCTGTCAAAAAGCCAAATGTGATATAACCATGAGTAATCAGAATGCTTGGGGAATGGACAACTCTCAACAACAAAAAAGTGGATTACTTCTTTGAGGGAGTAGAAACCAATCTGTGTCAACTCTTGTTAGGGGAAATAATTCCTTTTCTTTGTCTTCATTTTAGAAGGTCAATATAAACTGATAACATCTCACAAGGATATTTGAAGAAAGGAAAACTATAGGCCTTTGTACTAATATCTCACCTGAACTAAAACCCAATAATCCTAAATCAAAGACTAATAAAATACAATCATATAAAAGGATATACATTCTGTCTTGATGAGGTATATTGCAAGAAGGCAAGATTCAAAACTCAACATAATACTTAACAATAGCAAACCAAAGGAAAACATTATGATTACTTTTATAGATGGGTTAAATTTCAATACCTATTCAAGATAAAATCTATCCACAATTTAGAATAAAAAGCAACTTACTTAATCTGATAAGTGTATCTACTCCCCAAAAAACTATAGCAAATGTCCTACTTAATGATGAAATATCGAACATTTTCTCCCAAAGTTCAGAATAAATGGTGTCTGGTATTTATTCAACAATTAACTGATGGTTCTAAAAAATTCAGTAGTGCCAGGAAATTATAACAGTTGTGAAGTTTGGAAAGAAATAAGTAAAACTGTCATTATTCCCAGATGTCATTACATAGAATATGCCAAAGAATATAAAATTATTATAGTTAATAAGTGAATTTAATCAACTTATTAGTTATAATAATAGCCACTTTTTAGTTATTATTACCACTTTTCTATTCCTATATAATAGCAACAAATAACTAGAATATGAAGTTTTAAATACAACTGAAAACAGGATCAAAAACATCAAATATCTAAATCTAAGTAAATAGTGCTAGAGCACAATACAAAAGGAAATAGCAACTAATATTCTTGCTGGGAAAATCTCATGGACAGAGCAGCCTGGTGGGCTACAGTCCCTGGGATCACAAAGAACAGACATGACTCAGCATGAACAACACAAAAAGTATAAAACATTATTAAAAGAAATTAAAGACCTCAGTAAATAGAGAAAAATACTTTTTTCATGGACTGAAAGATTTGTTATTGAATCATTACTGTCAATTCTCCCCAAAAATGATCTCTACTGTGCGGATGTGCTAAATTGCTTCAGTCATATCCAACTCTTTGCACCCCATGGACTGTAGCCCACCAGGTTCCTCTGTCCATGGAATTGTCCAGGCAAGAATACTGGAGTGGGTTTCTATGTCTTCCTCCAGGGGATCTTCCCAACCCAGGTATCAAACTCACATCTTTTACATCTCCTGCATTGGCAGACAGGTTCTTTACCACTAGCACTACCTGGGAAGCCCTAATCCTATCTAAAATTCCACCATGTTGCATTTTTCTGGAAATTGACAAGTTGATAGTAAAAAGTGTGTAGAGATAGACCACATCTTGGGTCACAAACCAAACCTCAGTAAATTTAAGCAAATTGAAAGCATATCAAGCATCTTCTCTCACCACAACGTTATGAGACTAGATATCAATTATAAGAAAACTGTAAGAAACACAAGCACATGGAGATTAAACAACACATTTCTAAATAACTAATACGTTACTGAAGAAATCAAAAGGAATTTCAAAAAACTTGTAGAAACAAATGACAATGAGAACACAACTCAAAATCTGTGGGGTGTAGCAAAAGCAGTTCCAATAGGGAAGTTTATAATAAAATCCTATGTCAAGAAACAAGAAAAACATCAGCATCAAATAGACAACATAACTTTACACCTAAAGCAACTGGAAAATGAAGAAGAAGAAAAAAAGCCAAAATAAGTAGAAGGAAAGAAATCATAACGATCCAAGCAGAAATAAATGAAAAATAAATGAAAGAAACAATAGTAAACATTAATAAAACCTTAAGATGATTATTTGAGATGATTAAAAAAAATTGACAAACACTTAGCCAGACTCATCAAGAAAAGAGAGAAAAATCAAAGCAACAAAATTAGAAATGTAAAAGGAGAGGTTACAACAGACAATGCAGAAATACAAAGGATTATAAGAGACTGTTATAAACAACTATATGGCAATAAAATAGATAACCTGGAAGAAAGGAACAGATTCTCAGAAAAGTTCAATCTGCCAAGACTGAAACAGGAAGAAATAGAAATTATGAACAACCCAATTACAAGCACTGAAATTGAAGCTGTGATCAAAAATCTCCCAAAACACAAAAGCCCAGGACCAGATGGCTTCACAGGAGAATTCTATCAAACATTTAAAGAAGAGCTAATGCCTACATTTCTAAAACTCTTTCCAAAAGTTGCAGAGGAAGGAACACTTCCAAATTCGTTCTATGAGGCCACCATCACACTGAAACTGAAATCAGACAAAGATAACACACAAAAAGAAAATTACAGGCCAATATCACTCATGAACATAGCTGCAAAAATCCTCAATAAAATTTTAGCAAGCAGAATTCAGCAATACATCAAAAAGCTCATACACCATGATCAAGCTGGGTTTATTCCAGGGATGCAAGTATTCTTAAATATATGGAAATCAATCAATGTGATACACCATATTAACAAACTGAAAGATCAAAACCATATGATCATCTCAATAGATGCAGAAAAAGCTTTTGACAAAATTCAGCACCTATTTATGATTAAAACTATTCAACAAATGGGCACAGAGGGAACCTACCTCAACTTAGGAAAGGCCATATATGATAAGCCTACAGCAAACATTATTCTCAATGGTGAAAAACGGAAAGCATTCCCCCTAAGATCAGGAATAAGACAAGGGTGTCCACTTTTGCCACTAATATTCAACATAGCTCTGGAAGTCCTAGCTACAGCAATCAGAGAAGAAAAATAAATAAAAGGAATCCAGATGGGAAAAGAAGAAGTAAAGCTCTCACTGCTTGCAGATGACATGATACTGTACATAGAAAACTCTAAAGATAGTATGAGAAAATTATTAGAGCTAATCAGTGAATTGAGCAAAGTTGCAGGATACAAAATCAATACACAGAAATCACCTACATTTCTATATACTAACAATGAAAAATCAGAAAGAGCAATTAAGGAATCAATTCCATTCACCATTGCAACAAAAAGAATTAAATATCTAGGAATAAACTTATCTAAGGAGACTAAAGAACTGTACACAGAAAATTATAAGACCTTAATGAAAGAAATCAAAGATGATATAAATAGATGGAGAGATATTCCATGTTCCTGGGTAGAAAGAATCAATATTGTGAAAATGACTGTACTACAAAATGCAATCTACAGATTCAATGTGATCCCTGTCAAATTACCAATGGCCTTTTTCACAGAACTAGAACAAAAAAATTCACAATTCATGTGGAAACACAAAAGACCCTGAATAGGCAAAGCAGTCTTGAGAAAGAAGAATGGAGCTGGAGGAATCAAGCTTCCTAACTTCAGGTTATATTACAAAGCTACAGTCATCAAGACAGTATGGTACTGGCACAAAAACAGAAATATAGACCAATGGAACAAGATAGAAAGCCCATAAAAAATCCATGCACCTATGGGCACCTTATTTTTGACAAAGGGGGCAGGAATATACAATGGGGCAAAGACAGCCTCTTCAGTAAATGGTGCTTGGAAAACTGGACAGCTACATGTAAAAGAATGAAATTAGAACACTTCCTAACACCATACACAAATATAAACTCAAAATGGATTAAAGACCTACATGTATGACCAAAACTATTAAATTCTTAGAGGAAAACATAGGCAGAACACTCGATGACATAAATCAAAGCAAGATCTTCTATGACTCACCTCCTAGAGTAACAGAAATAAAAACAAAAGTAAACAAGTGTGACCTGATTAAACTTAAAAGCTTTTGCACAGGAAAGGAAACTATAAACAAGGTGAAAAGAAAACCCTCAGAATGGGAGAAAATAATAGCAAATGAAACAACTACTGCTGCTGCTGCTACAACACAAAGGATTAATTTCCAAAATATGCAAACAGCTCATGCAACTCAATGCCAGAAAAACAAACAACCCAATCAAAAGGTGGGGAAAAGACCTAAACAGACATTTCTTCAAATGTTAGCTGACATACAGACGGCTAACAAACACATGAAAAGATGCTCAACATTGCTCATTATTAGAGAAATGCAAATCAAAACTACAATGAGATATCACCTCACACCAGTCAGAATGGCCNTCAAAAGGTGGGGAAAAGACCTAAACAGACATTTCTTCAAATGTTAGCTGACATACAGACGGCTAACAAACACATGAAAAGATGCTCAACATTGCTCATTATTAGAGAAATGCAAATCAAAACTACAATGAGATATAACCTCACACCAGTCAGAATGGCCATCATCAAAAAGTCTACAAACAGTAAATGTTGGAGAGGGTGTGGAGAAAAGGGAAAACTCTTGCACTGTTGTTGGAAATGTAAATTGATATAGCCACTATGGAAGATGGTGTGGAGATTCCTTTAAAAACTAGGAATAAAACCACTATATGGCCCAGCAACCCCATTCTTGGGCATATACCCTGAGGAAACAAAAACTGAAAAAGATACATGTATCCCATTGTTCATTGCAGCACTATTTACAATAGCTTGAACATGGAAGCAACCTAGATGTCCATCGATGGATGAATGGATAAGGAAGTTGTGGTAGATATACACAATTGACTATTACTCAGCCATAAAAAGGAATGCATTTGAGTCAGTTCTAATGAGGTAGATGAATCTAGAACCTGTTATACAGAGTGAAGTAAGTCCGAAAGAGAAAGATAAATATCATATTCTAACACATATATTCATTTGAATGCAGAGTTCCAAAGAAAAGCAAGGAGAGATTTAAAAAAAAAAATAAAATAAAAGCCTTCCTCAGTGATCAATGCAAAGAAATAGAGGAAAACAACAGAATGGGAATGACTAGAGATCTCGTCAAGAAAATTAGAGATATCAAGGGAATATTTCATGCAAAGATGGGCTCAATAAAGGACAGAAATGATATGGACCTAACAGAAGCACAAGATGTTAAGAAGAGGTGGCAAGAATACACAGAACTATAAAAAAAAAAAATATCTTCTCGACCCAGATAATCACAATGGTGTGATTATTCACCTGGAGCCAGACATCCCAGAATGCAAAGTCAAGTGGGCTTAGGAAGCATTGCCATAAACAAAGCTAGAGGAAGTGATGAAATTCCAGTTGATCTGTTTCAAATCATGAAAGATGATGCTGTGAAAGTGTTGCACTCAATATACCAGCAAATCTGGAAAACTCAGCAGTGGCCACAGGACTGGAAATTTCATTCCAAACCAAAGAAAGGCAATGCCAAAGAATGCTCAATCTACCACACAATTGCATTCATCTCACATGCTAGCAAAGTAATGTTCAAAATTCTCCAAGCCAGGCTTCAACAGTACATAAACTGTGAACTTCCAGATGTTCAAGTTGGATTTATAAAAGTCAGAAGAACCAGAGAGCAAATTGCCAACACCTGCTGGATCACAGAAAAAGCAAGAGAGTTCCAGAAAAACATCTACTTTTGCTGTATTGACTATGCCAAAGCCTTTGACTGTGTGGATCACAATAAACTGTGGGAAATTCCGAAAGAGATGGGAATACCAGACTATCTGACCTGCCTCCTGAGAAATCTGTATGCAGGTCAAGAAGTAACAGTTAGAACTGGACATGGAACAACAGACTGGTCCAAATTGGGAAAGGAGTACATCAAGGCTAAATATTGTCACCCTGCTTATTTAATTTATATGCAGATTACATCATGAAAAATGCTGGACTGCATGAAGCATGAGCTGGAATCAAGATTGCCGGGAGAAATATCAATAACCTCAGATATGCAGATGACACCACCCTTATGGCAGAAAGTGAAAAAAATAAAATAAAAACTAAAGAGCCTCTTGATGAAAGTGAAAGAGGAGAGTGATAAAGTTGTCTTGAAACTCAGTATTCTGAAATTAAAGATCATGGCATCTGGTCCCACCACTTCATGGCAAATAGATGGGGAAACAATGGAAACAGTGAGAAACTATTTTTGGGGGGCTCCAAAATCACTGCAGATGGTGACTGCAGCCATGAAATTAAAAGATGTTTGCTCCTTGGAAGAAAAGCTATGACCAAACTAGACAGCATATTAAAAAGCAGAAACATTAATTTGCCAACAAAGGTCCATCTAGTCAAAGCTATGGTTTTTCCAGTAGTCATGTATGGATGTGAGAGTTGGACTATAAAGAAAACTGAGTACCAAAGAACTGAAGTTTTTGAACTGCAGTGTTGGAGAAGACTCTTGAGAGTCCCTTGAACAGCAAGAAGGTCCAATCAGTCCATACTAAAGGAAATCAGTCCTGAATGTTCATTGGAGGGACTGATGCTGAAACTGAAACTCTAGTACTTTGGCCACCTGATGCGAAGAACCGACTCATTTGAAAAGACCCTGATGCTGGGAAAGATTGAAGACAGGAGGAGAAGGGGATGACAGAGGATGAGATGGTTGGATGGCATCACTGANACTAGACAGCATATTAAAAAGCAGAAACATTAATTTGCCAACAAAGGTCCATCTAGTCAAAGCTATGGTTTTTCCAGTAGTCATGTATGGATGTGAGAGTTGGACTATAAAGAAAACTGAGTACCAAAGAACTGAAGTTTTTGAACTGCAGTGTTGGAGAAGACTCTTGAGAGTCCCTTGAACAGCAAGAAGGTCCAATCAGTCCATACTAAAGGAAATCAGTCCTGAATGTTCATTGGAGGGACTGATGCTGAAACTGAAACTCTAGTACTTTGGCCACCTGATGCGAAGAACCGACTCATTTGAAAAGACCCTGATGCTGGGAAAGATTGAAGACAGGAGGAGAAGGGGATGACAGAGGATGAGATGGTTGGATGGCATCACTGACTCGATGAACATGAGTTTGAGCAAGCTCCAGGAGTCGGTGATGGACAGGGAAGCTTGGCATGATGCAGTCTGTTGGCTCGCAAAGTGACACAACTGAGTGACTGAACTGAACAGAACACATATATATGGAATCTAGAAAAATGGTAGTGAAGAATTTATTTTCAGGGAAACAATGGAGAAACAGTATAGAGAATAGACTTATGGACATGGGTAGAGGGGAGGAGAGGGTGAGATATATGGAAAGAGTAACATGGAAACTTACACTACCATATGTAAAATAGATAGTCAATGGGAATTTGCTGCATGGCTCAGGAAATTCAAACAGGGGCTCTATATCAACCTAGAGTGGGGGGATGGGGAGGGAGATGGGAGGGAGGTTCAAAAGGGAGGGTATATATGTATACCTATAGTTGATTCGTGTTGAAGTTTGATAGAAAACAGCAAAATTCTGTAAAGCAATTATCCTTCAATAAAAAATTAATTAATTAAAAAACCCACCAATGGCATTTTTCACTAAACTAGAAAAAAATAATTTTAAAGTTTGTATGGAACACAAAAGACCCAGAATAGCCAAAACAATCTTAAGAAAGAACAGAGCTGAAGCAGTCACACGTTCTGACTTTAGACTATATTATAAGGCTAGAATCATTAAAACAGTATAGTACTGGCACAAAAACACACAAATCAATGTGTGTCTGATTTTGAAGATCAATGGAAGAGGATAAAGAGCCCAGAAATAAACCTATGCACTTAAGGTCAATGTATGACAAAGGAAGAAAGAATGTGCAATGGAGAAAAGATAGTCTCTTCCATAAGAGGTTCTGGGAAAACTGAACAGCTATGTATAAAAGAATGAAATTAGAACATTCTCTAAAACCATGTCAAAAATAAACTGAAAATGGATTAAAGACTTAAATGTAAGACAAGAAGCCATAAAACCCCTAGAGGGAAGCATAGGCAGAACACTCTTTGATACAAATTGTAGAAATACTTTTTTGTAGAAATATATTTTTTTCTGTTTCTTAAAGCACATTCATGCTTGCAAGAGCTACTAAATTTTATTCAGAGGTAAGTGAAAATAAAGGTTTACTACTATTTTTATTGAAGTACTGTTGACTTACAATGTTGTGTCAGTTTCTGATGTACTACCAAGTGGTTCCGTTATACATATCCACATGTATTATTTTTCATATTCTTTTCCATTATGGTTCATTTGTGTTCCCTGGTGGCTCAGATGGTAAAAAATCTGCCTGCAATGCAGGAGACCTCGGTTTGACCCCTGGATTGGAAAGATCCCCTGGAGAAGAGCATGGCAACCCACTCCAGTATACTGATTATAGTTCCTTGTTCTATACAATAGGACCATGTTCTTTTTCTATTTTATATAAAGTAGTATGCATCTACTAATCTGAAACTCCTAATTTATCCCTCCCCTACCCACTTTCCCCTTTGGTAACCATAAGTTTGATTTTATTGATATGTCTGCGAGTCTGTTTCTGTTTTGTAAATAAGTTCATTTGTATGTTTTAGATTCCACATATAAATGATATCATGGTATTTATTTTTCTCTTTATGATTTACTTCACTTAGTCATGATAATCTTTAGGTCCATCCATGTTGCTGCAAATGGCATTATTTCATTCTTTTTATGGCTGAGTAGTATTCCATTGTCTATATAGTACCACATCTTCTTTATCCATTCACCTGTTGATGGACATTTAGGTTGCTTCCATGTGTTGGCTGTTGTAGATCTGTTGTAGTGCTGACAGATGGGATACATGTACATTTTTTAGCTAGAGTTTTCATCTTTTCAGGATATTTGCCCAGGATTGGGATTTCTGGACATATGGTAACTACATTTTTAGTGTAAGGAAACTCCACACTGTTCTACACAGATGTTACACCAATTTGCATTCAAACAGTATAGAAGAGTTCCCTTTTATCCACATCCTTTCTAGATTTGATATTTATAGATATTTTGATGATGGCCATTCTGACTGGTGTGAGGTGATACCTCACGGTAGCTTTGGTTTTCATTTCTCTAAGAATTGGAGACACTGAGCATCTTTCCATTTGCCTGTTGGCCATCTATGTGTCTTCTTTGGAGAAATGTTTATTTAGGTCTTCAGTCTATTCTTTATTGGGTTTTATTTGGGGGGGCGGGAATTGCTATTGAGCTGAATGAACTGTTTATATATTTTGGAAATTAATCCCTGTCAGTTGCATCATTTGCAAATATTCTCTCATTCTGTAGGTTGTCTTTTCATTTTGTTTATGGTTTTCTTTGCTGTGCAAAAGCTTTTAAGTTTAATAACAAAGCTTATTTTAAGTACAGCAGAATTTCTGTAAAATTGTCATAACAGTAAAAAGTATTAAAAAGAAATTGTTAGAGTATTAGTGGAAAAAGCCATATCACTGTTGACACAGTTATTTAAAAGAGATTGCTTCACTGCCTCTATCATTTTAAAAAATGTTTGTTAAACATCCTGTCAGAAGAGAGTCATCTTCAGTATTACAAATTTCTGTACTGTTGTGTTAAGATTCACCTGTACTTTGGCATCTTCATGAAACATACTTTCTTTTGGAATACATTTTATTGCTTTCACCTCAGTGTAGAAATACTGTTGTTTTGCTTGTTTTTCTTTCAGTGTCACCAAAATAAAACTCATTTTTCATTAAAAAAAAATCCCACCACAGCAGTACTCATGTTAGAGATTGATTAAATAACCAGAAGACTGGAATCTTGAAGGGCACACTGAGAATCCTGCCTACCACTCAAGCCAGAAGTGGACAGCTGCATCAGTCCAGTCCACTTTGGGACAATCTGGAAGGACATGGTGAAGGGTAATCCTCCCAGGGAAGAACTTCGAGCAGTGCACCTGTTGTTCCTTCTGCCAGGAGAGATGGCCACAAGTAGGAGTGCATATCCATGCCTAGGTCATGTCCACTTCATTGGCTGAAGGATCAAGGACTTTGAGGATGCATAATTGAACATTTGGGACAAGGAGGTCCAGGGAAAAAGTATGTGGATACACCTGTCCAAATGGATACATGATATGAAGATACTTGTGTCTTGTGAGAATTCTCTGTAAATAAGCTTACCAGAGCAAAATTTTAATAATCCGATGGATAGGTATTCATCATCTAGACTTCAATCAGTCTCTTTCTCTAGCGCTCAGGTCATAATCCAATAAACTCAAGAATCAAGTGGCCAAATCGCAAGGATGGAGGTTTTGCTCAGCAACATGGACTTCTACTCAGCAAAACTAATCTCACTATAATCACTGCTGAAGGCCCAATCTGCAAAAAGCAGAGGCCAGCACCGAGCCCTCAATATGACACCAGTCCCTAGAGTAATCTGCCTGCTACTACTGGGTGGCAGGTGATTACACTGGCTCACTGCCATTAAGGAAGGGGCAGTGCTTTGTCCATGTTCAAACACTCTAGAAATGGATTTTCCTTCCCACCTGAACTGCTTTTGAGAAACCAACATTTATAGACTTGAAAAATGCCTTATTCACCATCACGGTATTCCAATCAGCATCACTTCTAAATGAGGAGCCCATTTCACAGGAAATGAGTGCAGAAATGGAACAGTGTTCATGGAATTCATTGTTCTTGTGCTTCCCATCATCCTGAAGTAAAGTGACTTTTGGAAGACTCACTTATGCAAGTACAAAAGCATCAATTATTCAGTGCTCAGTCTTCTTTATGAAGACTCTCACATCTATACATGACGACTGGAAAAACCATAGCTTTAACTATATGGACCTAGCAAAATGATGTCTCTGCTTTTTAATATGCTGTCTAGGTTGGTCATGGCTTTTCTTCTAAGGAGCAAAGTGTCTTTTAATATAATAGCTACAGTCACCATCCACAGTGATTTTGGAGCCCAAAATGTGTCATTGTTTCCACTTTTCCCCCATCTATTTGCCATAAAGTGATAGGACCAGATGGCATGATCTTAGTTTTCTGAATGTTGAGTTTTAAGCCAGTTTTTTTCACTCTCCTCTTCACCCTCATCAAGAGGCTTTTTAATTCCTCTTCACTTTTTGCCATTAGAGTGGTATCATCTACATATGTGAGATTGTTAATATTTCTCCCAGAAGTCTTGACTTCAGCTATGATTTACCCAGCCCAGCATTTCAGATGATGTACTCTGCATATAAATTAAATAAGCAGGGCAACAATATACAGCCTTGATGTATTCCTTTCCCAATTTGGAACTAGTCCGTTGTTCCATGTCCAGTTCTAACTGTTGCTTCTAGACCTGCGTACAGGTTTTTCAGAGGACAGGTAAAGTGGTCTGGTATTTCCATCTCTTTAATGATTTTCCACAGTTTGTTGTGATTCACACAAAGTCTTTAGCATAGTCAATGAAACAGAAATAGATGTTTTTCTGGAATTCCCTTGGTTTCCCTGGTGGCTCAGACAATAAAGAGTTGGCTTGCAATGCAGGAGACACAGGTTTGATCCCTGGGTTGGGAAGATCCTCTGGAAAAGGGAATGGCTACCCATTCCAGTATTCTTGCCTGGAGAATTCCATGGACAGAGAAGCCTGGCTGGCTACAGTCCAAGGGGCCCCAATGAGTCAGATGCGACTGAGCAACTAACAGTGGATAATTGTAAATCTAATTGAAGTGGAATGTCTAGTGGCCAAAGCATTCAAGAATGAATGTTGAGTCACCTCCCAGAAAAAGAACCATGAAGAGCTGAGTGCTGGTTGAGGACAAGGGTATTAAAAGAAGGTAGTTATAAATACCAGCAATGTGACTTGCTGCACAAACCAGGACTGTAATAGTATTTAGCCTGATGAGTTAATAACACATCCCTCCTCAAGGGGAAAACAAATAAATAAGAAAGCAAACTATGTTTTCAAAGAGAATTCTTAGGACCAAAGCCAGACTTTCTGACATAGAATCATAGCATTAAAGCTTCACTGGTTTTTCTTAACCTCTGGAAGGCAATTCCCTTGAATGTCATATTCTAGGGAGCTTCAGCAATATCCAGCACCACCCTACAGCACAGCAAACATGTCAATGTTTCTGACAGTTTTAATAGGATTATGTTTTTACATAATTAACTTTGTTGTGAAGATGGTGGGAATTTATTTTTCTAGTACATTCTCAAGGTCCTGAATCTTCTTCTAAATCTGAAAATAAACAGGTATTTCATTAACCAAAGATGCCAAAACACCTATGTGGTACAACACATTGTGAGGGATACAAAAAGGACCTTACAGTGCATGGGGATTATAAAATGAAACCTCATGTAAAGTTACAGGATACAAAATCAACACACATAAATAAGTTGCATTTCTATACACTAACAGAACAATCTCAAATGGAACTTAAGAAAACAATTCCATCTAAAAGAGCAGCAAAAATAATACTTAAAAATAAACCTAACAAAGAAGGTGAAAGATTTGTACACTGAAAACTACCCAAACATCACTGAAAGAAATTAGAGAAGACACAAATAAATAGACAGGCATCCCATGTTCATGGACTGGAAGATTCAATATTGTTAAGATGCCCATACTAACCAAAGCAATCTACAATATAATTCCTGACAAAATTCTAAAATCATCTTTTACAGAAATAGAAAATTAGATTTTAATATTCCTATGGAGTCTCAAGAGATGCCAAACAGACCAAAAAAAATTTTAAGAATAAAATTGGAAGACTTACATTCCTGATTTCAAACCATATTTCAAAGCTATAGTAATTAAAACAGTATGTTACTGGTATAAAGACATACAAATAGATCAATAGAACAGAATATAGATTCTGGAAATAAACCCTCATGTATATGGTCAAATGCTCTTCTACATGGGTGTCAAGACTATTCAATGGAGAAATGAGTGCTTTAAAAAGAAATGGTGTTGGGAAAACTTGATATCCACATAAAAAAGAATGAGCTGTACCTTACCTTATACCATAAACAAAAATGAACTCAAAGCAGATTAAAGACCCAAATGTAAGACCTAAAACTATAAAACTAAGAAAACAGGGAAGAAGCTTTATGACATTGGACATGGTAATAATTTCTTGGATATTACACTAAAAGCACAGACAAAAAAAGAAAAAATAGACAAATGCTGTAATGCTGAGAAGGCTAGTGCAGGAGAGGGAGTTCAGTTTAAACACATGGAGTGATTTAAGTTTTAAATGTCTCTTAGACATGCAAGTGGAGATAACATGTATGCATTTGAATCTGAGTCTGGAGGTCAGGAGTAAGTTGTCATTTTGAGGTATAAATTGAGGAACTGTTGAAATACACATCATATTTAAAGCTCTAAGGCTTTGTGAGATCATCTAGGGAGACAGTATATTCAAGAGAAGGCCCAGGATCCAGATTTGGGGCCCTACAATATTTAGTGGTGGGAATGAAAAGAAACAACTAAAAAAGAAGAATGAAACAGGGAAGAAATCAGGGAAATGTGGTTTCTGGAAACCCAAGGTTTCCATGGAGGAGTGAATGATTGACTGTGTCACATACTGCTGAGAAGTTAAAGGCAATGTGTAACAGACAAGGGACTAGGTGTGACAGTTTCAGTGGAATAGAGGATGCAGAAGTCAGACTCCTCTGGATTAGAGTATGAACAGGAGATGGCAATATTCAGACCTATCCTCTTGTTGAGCCCATCATATCTTACTGCCTCAGGAATCTGCTTCATCCTTCCAGTTCTTGCAGTAACTCCAATTTGTTGCATCTTATTAGATTCTTTCTCTTCCACTTGCAAAAATGTTTATATCTCTCCATTCCTCAAAGATATAATTACCATTTTCCTTCCTAATTTATCAACAGAAAGGCCATAGTCTACCTTCTCTTAGATAAGGAAGGACTGTTGGATTCTCTAGGACTTTTCACTTTGCTTTCAAGCTGAGCAGCAAACTCATCAGCTTCATTAGTCATCATTCACTTAAAAAAAAATCAATGTATTCCATTAATGACAGAAAATACAACCATCACAACTTTGGAAAGTCTTCAGATGTATGTATAGTCATGCATTTGCACCATTAATATGGTTTTAATCACAGGGAATAATTTGCCATTCATCCCCCAAAAAACACTCTGTTCTCAGAAATGTAACTTAATTTTAATCCAGTCTAAATGAAATAAGGCAGTTAAAATATGTGGTGTTATCCAAAGCCAAAAAACCTGGGGGGGAGGGGGATGAGTGGCTCTCATCAACCAAAAGGGGACAAATGCGTAATTACCCACTGAAGAGGTACAATTCATCCTTTATCAACCCTTCTTAGGGAAAATTATTCTCTTGTGTGTGTCCTTTTATGCTTTAAATTCATCATTAACAAATATTGATTACCGCTTTACCCAATGCTACACACAGATGGTGAACGGTAGGGTAGTTTGAAAATATAAAACCCCTCACTCCCAAACACAGGGAGATTCAAATATGTCCACCTAGGTGCTGGATTGAGGGGGATAAGGGTCAGAAGCATAGAAGCTTATCTTTAAACTGTCATCATCCAATGATAACAAAGACTATGCCTTCCATAATTTGAATAGAATCATGATAAAGAATTTTCCCATAACATTTGCATTTCTTAGAATACAAAGAGGGTGAAGACATTTCATTGAGCATTTATTGCCTGCCAGGTACTATTCTCAGAGAAGGCAATGGCACCCCACTCCAGTACACTTGCCTGGAAAATCCCATGGATGGAGGAGCCTGGTAGCCTGCAGTCCATGGGGTCGCTGAGAGTCGGATACAACTGAGTGACTTCACTTTCACTTTCATGCATTGGAGAAGGAAATGGCAACCCACTCCAGTGTTCTTGCCTGGAGAATCCCAGGGACGGGGGAGCCTGGTGGGCTGCCATCTATGGAATCGCACAGAGTCGGACACAACTGAAGTGACTTAGCAGCAGGTACTATTCTAAATGGTTAACATATATGAACTCACTTAATCCTCTGTAGAATCCTATGAGTTAGGTATGATTACCATTCTCATTGTTATAAATGAAGCAACCAAGGCACAGAAAGATTAAGGAAAACTAATTAATTGAGGATTNACAGAGTCGGACACAACTGAAGTGACTTAGCAGCAGGTACTATTCTAAATGGTTAACATATATGAACTCACTTAATCCTCTGTAGAATCCTATGAGTTAGGTATGATTACCATTCTCATTGTTATAAATGAAGCAACCAAGGCACAGAAAGATTAAGGAAAACTAATTAATTGAGGATTGGGATAAGGTGGAATACAGTTTAGATGATTAATGCATGTTCTGTGCCTTAATACCAATGGTCTCTTCCATGAGTACAGATGTAATGTGCCGCTTCCATCCCTGCTAGGACTGAGATACAGTTCCAAAAAAGAACCACCTTTCAGGGCTGGGAAAACACTCAAGGCAAAGCACCACTCCCAGAACAGTTAGAGCATCCAAAGAAATATCCCCACAAAGGCTAAGATATAGCTCCCAAGGAAAGCCTTCCTAACTGTATAGCTAAGATAGGATCCACAAGGAAATTTTCTCCCCCAGTACTGACATAAACATGCAAGAAAAAGTGCCATACCTTGGCTGAAAATAGAGTACCCAATGAAAAGTCCTCTCCAGGGCTTAGAGAGAACTTAACAGGAAGATACTCTCCCACCAAAAAAAGGGTTGATGTCCAGAACTTGTTGGAGAGACCCAGAAATGTATGGCAGAGAATTTTTGTGGTGCTGCAAACCCACCCTCTGGGATTAGAGGTGTAGCACCCAAGGAAGAATCCCTTTGGCTAGGGCTAAAATCAAACATGCAAGGACAAGCCCCTCCTTTAACACTACTTGGGTAGAAGGCCCTAGGAAGAGTTCCTCCCTGCCTCCATGGGGTTGCGACAGAGCACTCAAGTAAAAGCACCTCCCACCCATGGCAAAGACAGAGCATCCAAGGAAAAACCCCGGCCCCAGGGCTAATGTAAAGCACCCAAAGTAGAGTCCCCCCTCACAGAACTGAGAAACAGAATCTAAGAAACATCCCCAAACCCAGGGCTGAGATGGAGCATTCAAGGAAGAGACTCCCCACTACATGGCTGGTAAGGAAGCAAGGAAAATCCCTTTCCCCAAAATAGCTGAGCTGGAGAACACCCACCCACAGGAAAGTCCTCCCCTAGCACTGAGATAATCACCCAAGGAAGACATCCTCCTAAATGGACTAAGATAAAGCACTAAAGGAAAGCCTCTTCATCAACAGAGCTGAGAGAGTACCCCAGGGAAAGTTCTCCTACAGTGCTGATGGTCATCCAGTGAAATCTCTCCAGCCCACAGCTTATCTGTAGTACCCAAGGAAGACTTCCGCCTCCCAGGGTGAGATAGATCCCCCAAGGAAGAGTACCACCCCCTAGACTGAGAATGTCCAAGAAACAGTTCCTTGTAGGCAAAGTACCCAAGGAAAAGTATTCCTGCTGCTCAAGGGTTGAAATCCTGACCTTATTGGAAAAGACTAGAAGCAACTCAGAGAATGGTGGTAAAGTTGTTGTGGTACCACACCAATGGAAATTTCTAGAAATCTGCCTCTGGGATATCTAAGAATGTTGTACAGAGATGTCTCATCAGAAGCAGTTTGATGTATACTATTGGCTGAGAGGGTTTCAAGAGAAGCTGCTGGCCATTGAGTGCTGCTGGCCACCATGCCTTTCACCAGCCGGGCCCTGGAGAAGTCATGTGAGGGACAGAGCCTAGCACTGGAGAAGCCTGGTGCCCAGCAGAAGCCAGCTGTGTCAGCAACCCAGGACCCAGAAGCAAAACTTACCCCTTACAATGTCTCTGGTGCCCTTTACAGACAAACTTCTGTGACAACTGCTATAAGGAAAAAAAAGAGAAATGGACCATTTTCACAGATTAGGCCAAACATTAATTTGGAGCTGAAAGGCAAGAAATGGATAATCATTGTACTGTATTAACAAATAAAGGAGGAAAGTGATACAATCATTCTAATCAATGTAGAAAACACAAGTCATAAAACAATTATTCATAAGGACAAAATTAAAAGCATTTGTTAAGAAGTGAATCTACCAGATATCTATAGTGTATATTATTCCTAGTTGTGAAAAATCAGTATTCCTTGTAAGATCAAGACAGAGATGTCCATCACTTCTATTTAACACTGTACTCCAAGAATCTCTAGCTTACATCTTAAGATAATAAACGATAGTAAGTTATTTGGCTAAACTCAAAGTAGTCTATAGACAAAGAATTTGACAAAAAGAATAGATATCAAATAAACACATAAAAATTAATTGTGTATTAATTCTATAATTCTTCATATATAAGAATTAATTTTTAATATATAAGAATTCTATAATTCTATATAACAATAACAAGAAATTCAGGAAATAGAAGTTTTTAAGACAATCTTAAAATCAACAAAATTATATAAAGAATATTAAAGATATATATAGGAATATATAGTAGGGGGATTCCTTGGTAGCTCAGCTGGTAAAGAATCCACCTGTAATGCAGGAGACCCCAATTTGATTCCTGGTTGGGAAGATCCACTGGAGAAGGGATACGCTACTCACTCCAGTATTCTCAGGCTTCCTTAGTGGCTCAGCTGGTAAAGAATCTGCCTGCAATGCAGGAGACCTAGGTTTGATCCTTGGGTTGGGAATATCCCTTAGAGAAGGGAATGGCTACCTGCTCTAGTATTCTGGCCTGGAGAATTCCTATAGTCCATGGGGTTGCAATGAGTCTGACACAACTGAGCCACTTTCACTTTCATGATATATATATATGAGAGAGAATATGTGTATATGTGTATAGAATAAATATAAACATGTCTAACACTGGTATGCAGACAATTATAAAATTTTATTGAAAGGTTTCAGAGAAGACTTAAAGTGAGGTCTGTACCATAGACAGGAAGACTCAAGAGTCCACTTCCTCTGTCCCTCAATTTAATGTATAAATCTAGCACAATAACAATCAAAGTTCTAACAGTTTTTCATGGAACTTTATAAGCTGATTCTAAAATCTATATGGAAAAATAAATACCCAAGACAAACACATAGAAGAACAAATTAGGGGGATCTGCCTTACTATCTCAAGACTTATTATTAACCTTTAGTAATAAAAACAGTGTGATACAGATGCAGAGGTACAGGAATTGAACAATGAATGATACAGAATAGCAGGGCCTAGAAATAGTGTCACGCATATATGGGAATGTGATACATTTCAGAGGTATTATTACAGATTGCTGGGAAAAGAATAGACTTTCTTTTTGCAGCACATACTGGCAATGTATGTGAAGTGTAATGCAATTGGATCTCTTCCTCATACGATACTCCAAAAATTTCAGATTGATTAAGTATTTAAATATGAAAGAAAAAAATAAGACTTTAGAGGAATTTAGAGAAGAATATCTCTAAGACTTCCAAAACAGGAAAATATTTCTTAAAGAGGACACACAAAAAAAGGTCACTCAACATAAAACTAAAGGTTGTTTCAATAGTACCGGTAATACTCTTTTTCTTAAGTTTAATGTGAGTTTACACAAGTCCCTTTAAGTTTCGGCTTACATATATATTCCATACATTTTGTATGGACCAAATACTACATTATAAAATGCAAAAAGAACAGCACATAAACTAATGCAGAGAAAGAAGTGAGTACCCTTAACAACAAAGGAAGAAATGATCCAACTTTTGGCAGAAATCTAGTCTTACTAGTGAACCTGTGGCTTAAAGAAAGTATTATAAAAGCTGGGTTAACATTAAAGAAAATCATAAAGACCAAAAATCCTAGGAAGCTGTTATCTTTAATGGATATTTACTTCACCCCATGAGTGCAAAAATGGGTCAGTATTTGAAAGTTTATTCTTATAATTCACCATTTTAATAGGTAAAAGAAGAAAAAACATGAGTATCTCAATAAATGCCAAAATTGCATTCAACAAAATTCAAGATCCATTCCTGAATTTAAAAAATAATGATAACAAGGAATAAGATACAAGGGTAATGTACAAAAGCTCATTGTTTTCCTGAATACCAACAATAACGATTAGAATTTTAAATTTTAAAAATACCATTTATAATAGCACCAAAATAATGAAATACATATAAATCAAACAAAATATGTATAGGATCTCTATATGGGAAATTATAAGATCTATATAAAGGCAGAGATATTCCATGTTCACAAAATGGAAGATTCAATATTAAGATATCAATTCTTTCCAATGTGATCTATAGATTCAAAGCAATCCCAGTCAAAATCCCAGAAAATTATTTTGTAGATATCAACAAACTGATTCTAAAGATTAAAGGGAACGATGAAAGATCCTGAATAGCCAATGTAATACAGAAAAATAAGAACAAAGATGGAGGACTCACACTAACTGATATCAAGGCTTAGTGTAAAGCTACAGTAATCAAGACAGTGTGGTAAAAGAGTAGACATGTAGATTAACAGAACAGACAGCCCAGAAATAGACCCACACATATATAGTTGACCATTTTTGACTAAGGAGCAAAGGCAACTCAATGGAGAAAGCATAGTCTTTTCCACAAATGGTGTTGTAACAACTGGGTGTCCATATGGAAAAAGATACAGATCTTATATCTTTCACAAAAATTAGTTAGGAAGTAATCATAGATCTAAGTGTAAAATGAAAAACAATAAAACCTCTACAAGAAATCATAAGAGAAAAATCTAGATGGCTTTGAATTTGGAAATGAGCATTTAAACGTAATACAAAAAGCATGAGATAAGAAAGAGAAAATTGATAAGTTGGACTTTACTAAAATAAAATCTTCTCTGTGATAGACTCTATTATGAGACTGAAAAGACAAACCACAAACTGGGAAAAAATATTTGCAAAACACAACTCTGGAAAGGACTTGTATTCAGGATATGCAAAGAACTTTTAAAATGCAACAGTAAGAAAACAACCTGATTTTTTAAATTAAGCAAAAGATCTAAACAGATACTTCACCAAAAGAGGAAAAACAGATAGCAAATAAACATGAAAGATGCTGAACATCTTTTGTCATTAGGGAAAACTGTAAATTAAAATGAGCATCACTGCACATCTACTACAATAGTTAAAATGCAAAACCTGACAATACCAGTCACTGGCGAGGATGCAGAGTAACAGGAAGTCAGTCACTGCTAATGGGAATGCAAAATGGTAAGGCCACTTTGGAAGACAGCTCGGCTATTTTTTATAAAACTGAATATAATGTTACCATATGATCCAACAATCATACACCTTGGTATTTACCCAATTAATTTGAAAAAGTAGGTCCACACAAAAACATGTGAGAGCGTATTCATAATCATCAGAAAATGGAGATATCTTGCAATAGGTGATGGATAAAATGTAGAACATCCATATAATGAACTATTATTCACAGATTTTAAAAATGAATTATCAAGCAACAGAGAGACATGAAGGAAACTTGAATATATATCACCGAGTAAAAGAAGCCAGTCTGAAAAGGCTACATACTATATAATTCCAATTATATGGCACTCTGGAAAAGGCAAAACCATGGAGACAGTAAAAAGATCCTAATGAATAGGAGCTCAAAGGAAAGGAGAGGGTTGAACATGTGAAGCACAAGGGATTTTTAGGGTTGTGAATTTATCCTATATAATAATGTAATTATAGATACATAAATTATAATTTGTCAAAACTGACTGAACTCTAGATCACAAAAAGTGAACCTTGGTGTATATTTTTAAAAATCATTTAGGTCAGGGGAGTCCAAGGATAGAATGCAGAAGGTGACAAAATTATCTAACTATACTACAAGTTCTTGAAACAAATGTATTAAAGAGTACGTGGGAAATGTGCTGACCTAAATAATTTGGAAATGAGTGGACTCTGTAAAATGGTAAAAAAAATCCCTACACAATCACTGTGCTCTAGCTGAAAAAGTTGTTTCCCATGGAAAAACATGTTAACATTTCTGAAAACACTGCACATGTATATTGGAATTAAACAATTCAAGTAAGTAGGTAGCAGACAGTGGGAACCAGGTTTCTCAGTGTTGGAATGGTTTACAGATAAGCAAGAGGAGGAAGTTACAATGATGTATGTGGTGATGGATCAAACATCAAAATGAACTTGTGTTTCACTTAATAGAAATACAGATGTGTTACCTATAGAAATATTTACACATATGTGTATAGGCACAGGTTCAGTTCAGTTCAGTTCAGTCGCTCAGTCATGTTCGACTCTTTGCGACCCCATGAATCGCAGCACACCAGGCCTCCCTGTCCATCACCAACTCCCAGAGTTCACTCAGACTCACTCCCATCGAGTCAGTGATGCCATCCAGCCATCTATCTCATCCTCGGTCGTCCCCTTCNACTGAGCAACTCAACTGAACTGGATGAATGACAAGGTGGAATCAAGATTGCTGGAAGAAATAGCAAGTCTCAGATATGCAGATGATACCACTGTAATAGCAGAAAATGAAGAACTAAGGAGCCTCTTGATAAAAGTGAAAGAGGAGAGTAAAGAAAGCTGGCTTGAAACTCAACATTAAAAAAATTATGATCATGACATTTGGTCTCATCACTTCATGGCAAATAGATGGGAAAAAAGTGGAAGCAAAGACAGATTTTATTTTTGGGGGCTCCCAAATCACTGTGGCTGGTGACTGCAGCCACAAAATTAAAAGAGACTTGCTCCTTGGAAGGAAAGCTATGACAAACCTAGACAGAGTATTAAAAAGCAGAGACATTACTTTGCCAAAAAAGGTCCATTTAATCAAAGCTATTGTTTTTCCAGTAGTCATGTATGGATGAGGGAATTGGACTTTAAAGAAAAGTGAAGTGAAGTTGCTCAGTCGTGTCCAACTTTTCGCGACCCCATGGACTGCAGCCTACCAGGCTCCTCCGTCCATGGGATTTTCCAGGCAAGAGTACTGGAGTAGGGTATCATTGCCTTCTCAAACTAATTCACTAGTTTAATATGTAATAAAATAACAGAGGCTTTGAATAAGTTAAACTGGGCTAGTAAAAACTAATAAGTTTTCTTTAGTGATCACTGTTCTTCTACATATGAAGGATAATTAATTCATGGATAGTCTTTCTGGTCTATCTTCAATAATTCTTACACTACATAATCAATTAGGGACATCTTTTTACAGATATATGAAGAGAACACAGGTAGCTTTACGTAAGTTGAGTTTGTTAAATCTATTTGTTATCACAAGGGATTTCTGACACAAAAACTGCGCACTGCACACTGAACCCCAGAGAAGTGATGAAACAGGACAGCTGATATTAGGAGGTATATGGGAGTGGGGCAGGGTGAGAAGTCATGGATAAATTAAAAGCTGGCAAGTATCTGCTGAAGCAGAGGCACTTTTTAGGGGGCATAAGAAAAACTGATAGGTCACCATTTTGGTCTCTTTAGAGAAATCCATTTGTTGTTAAGAACTTAAGGCCATTTACTACCATTCATGCTGCAAAATGCAGTAGTCACACTATTTCCAAAAGGATCCTAAAAACTGTAGTGCAAAAGAAATCTAAGAAAATAAATAATTACAAAACCATCAACATTTTTCAAAAAAATGTGCTCAAAACAGTGACTTTTACAAAAAATGTGAATTTGTTTTAAATGAAAAAAGAATTCTATGAAAGATCAAAGACTCATTTCACAGATAACTTATATTGCATTAATGACTTGATTAACAGTGTACAAATAAGGGTTGTAGACTTTTTAAATTAGGTCTGAGGGATCAATATAAATACTGATGGGGGAATGTTTTGTATCCCAAATTCCAATATTCCAGCTTTGTGTCCTGTCCTGTTATTATAATTTGTAAAAATCTTAAAGACGCAGTGATTCAAGTTTTCATAACTTCAATGATGTGTTAGAGGACAATGCCTCTTGGTTTGAAGAATTTGTTGTATCTGAAGGCCGGAACAGTATTCGACCACGATGATTAAATACATAAAATGATAGGTGATTCAGCTAAGTGCTAAAGAATTGATGCGTTTGAACTGTGGTGCTGGAGAAGACTCTTGAGAGTCCCTTGGACTGAAAGGAGATCAAACCAGTCAGTCCTAAAAGAAATCAACCCTGAATATTCATTGGAAGGACTGATGCTGAAACTAAAGCTCCAATACTTTGGTTACCCGATGTGAAGAGTGAACTCATGGGAAAAGACTTTGATGCTGGGAAAGACTGAAGGAAAAGGAGAAGGGGGTGACAAAGGATGAGATGGTTGGATAACATCACTGCCTCAATGGACATGAATTTGAGCAAGCTCCAGGAGATAGTGAAGGATAGNTTGAAGAATTTGTTGTATCCGAAGGCCGGAACAGTACTCGACCACGATGATTAAATACATAAAATGATGGATGATTCCTTAGTGTGTCAAATGTCCTTAAAAAAAGAAAAGCATCAATTTTAGATAAACCTTGATAAAAGCCTATTTGCAAATAAGTAGGCTTCTAATAAGTTATGAATTTGCTATGGGTTGTATTTTTAACTAAGTTTAAATCCATAAAATTAGACTATAACTGGTAATCATACTGTATTCACTTTTTTCCTGTACAAGGAAAATAAGAAACCCGGAAAAGCAACATAATACCCTTGAAAATTTTTAATTCAGGCATTCCTTCCAGGATAACTATGAAAACAAATAATCACTCAACTTTAATCACCTCTCTGAATCAACCACTAGCCCATGCCAAATAGTCCTTAAAAAAAAAACAAAAAACAAAAACAGTACATAGATTGTACCTTTGATTATTCTCACTTGATCTGTCTTCCAAGAATCAAGTACAATGAAAGACTCCTTTCGGCCCTTCTGTACCCGTTTTTGTCCAAACCTGTATATTTTGCTGCCATGTACTAAATTCATGTATTTTGCTACCACCTACTTAATGCCATTCTGTTTTACTGCTTTCTTTCTTGGCCCCTCGCCTGTGATTCCCGGTAGACTCTTTGTAAGAACAGTAGTGGGTGGTGATAGTGGAGTATTCTTTTCTTCTTTCTAGCGAGATATATGTAGTCTAAAAAAAGTTCACAAACACTGAAGTGTACAGCTTTTGGTGTTGATTTGTTTTTAAATATTAATTTCCTGGAAACAAAGAGAACTCTTCTTTTGATAAAAACTCAAATCTCAAAGTCAGCCCACCTAAAAATCCAAGCATCAGTTCAGTTCAGTCGCTCAGTCATGTCCGACTCTTTGCGACCCCATGAATCGCAGCAAGCCAGGCCTCCCTGTCCATCACCAACTCCCGGAGTTCACTCAGACTCACGTCCATTGAGTCGGTGATGCCATCCAGCCATCTCATCCTCTGTTGTCCCCTTCTCCTCCTGCCCCCAATCCCTCCCAGCATCAAAGTCTTTTCCAATGAGTCAACTCTTCCCACATAAAAGGGAAGCCTGACATGTGACTGTATGAAATGTAAATTTAAAAGTAAAAGTAAAAAGGGAGTGAATTTCCTGTAACACATAAATGCGTACTGTGAATTCTTCTAAGCAAATACTGTGTTAAAATTTCTAGGATCAAGAAGGTGGGTAAAGTCCAGAGATTGAATTGAATAAAGCTAAAGGATGATTCTATAAAAGTAAGCAATACAGAAAAGTAAAGCAAGCAAAGCTCATGAAAATAGCTTAGTAGTAGTATAGGAGGAAAAAATAAAGCAGAATAACAAATATACTTTAGTCTGAGGATAGAAAAGGGCCTGGGAGCAGAGTTTATGTCACAGACTAGGTTCAAGGGATAGAGGAAACAGAAAACCCCTTAATCTTCCAAAGACTAAACTGGGACAAGAGGATAAAAAGCGGAAAAAGGCAGGGAGGGAGGGCAAGGGAAGGAAAAGAGAAAGGAGACAGGGAAGCAAAGTGGTGAGGGGTGGAGGAGGGGGTAGAGGACAGGGAAGAAGGGGAGGAAAGAAGGAAAACATTCTTGAGGGAATATCTTCCTTATATATCTATTTTCATCCATCTATCCAATCAACAAACAAGTAATTTTAAGCAACCATAATATAACATCTTATTCTAATGTCAACAGTCTGTCATTCAACTTCCATTTTTCCTGTCAAATCAAACACTGACTCAATTTTTTACCTCATTACTCATACAAACTGCATGATCAAAATGTAAAAACAAAACCAACTTTTATGTACCAGAAAACATAATTTTAAACTATGTAAATGAAGCAAAACCCCCATGAAATTAAATGTCTATGAAAAGGAAAAGACTTACTTATTTTTTAGTTCTGAAGTGGCATCCATGTCTTTAAACTCCCCTGCAATATGAACTATACCATAACAGGTAACTGCAAAGGCCAGAAGTGTCTGAAGAACTATCTGCGAGTATAAAGATTAAGATTACTCAACAACAAACAAATATTATGAAAATTTATAATTTTCTCTCCGTTTCTAGCCTCTATCAGGTTTTTCTCCCAGATCCTATCAAGGAGTCAATTCTCACTTTAAATGATTTGGACTCAAACACAATAGTATCTTCTATAAGTTCTGTGGATCAGCTGCAATAACACGTCTGGGTTCTGCTCAAATAGCAAAACAGGTACTGAGCCATTCAGAACTCAGTTATCAACTATGATCAACTTCTAAGAGCAAGTATAAATGTTTTAATGTATTAGTGTTAAATAACACAGAGTATTAAAAAAAAGAAAAAAAACACCCCTTACCCACTGCTGCTGCTGCTAAGTCGCTTCAGTCGTGTCCGACTCTGTGCGACCCCACAGACGGCAGTTCACCAGGCTACGTTATCCCTGGGATTCTCCAGGCAAGAATATTGGAGTGGGTTGCCATTTCCTTCTCCAATGCATGAAAATGAAAAGTGAAAGTGAAGTCGCTCAGTCATGTCTGACTCTGTGCGACCCCATAGATGGCAGCCCACCAGGCTCCTCCATCCATGGGATTTTCCAGGCAAGAGTACTGGAACGGGTTGCCATTGCTTGTCTACCCTTACCCATCACCCAGCTTAAAAAAGAGAACATTACCAGTCCCCTTCGAGGCCCAGGTATCCCTCTCCAGTTATATCCCTCACCTTCCCTGCCAGTTAACTATTGGCCCCAATCACGTATTAATCAGTTCCTTGCTTTTATTTATTTTACCAGCTCTATGTGTACATCTAAAACATACATTGCTTACTTTTTCCCATTTGAGCTTTTTTTTCCTTTGGTGAGATTCCTCCCTATTCTGGTATATACTTATTACAGTCCACTCATTTTCACTATATTTCATTACATGAAATTCCCACAATTTATCCATCTACTGTTGATAGCTATGTGGGCTATTTCCTGTCTGTAACTTTTACAAAGTCAGGATGGATATCTTTGTGTATGTCTCCAAACACAAGGGAATGCAATCACTGGTGTGAGAGTATACACAAATTCAACTTTATTAGGTAATACCAAACTGCTTTCCAAAGAGGTTGTGCAAGCATGTAAGCAAAAATTTGCAGTGTTTGATATTAACCAACATGGGATTACAGGCATATTTTACTTTCCTGATTGTAATTATCTGTATTTATCAAATTTTTCCATTTGTAAACAGAAGTGATTTTAAACAGATAAAAATGAGTGCATATACACAGTGCATGTGTATGTATGTGTGTACGCATCTACCACAAAAACAAAGGTAACAGAAGAATGAGTTAATAGTCACATTGACCATATCTTGAATTACAGACAATTAAAGTCAAAATTAGCCACAAGCTATTACTCTGATTTTCTAAATCAAAATCTAATGTCATATGTTATGCTGGTTTACATCCCCATCATCAGTGTACCAAGACCTATTTCATACAGTGCAATCATAGACATCATTAACAAGGATGTGATAACTCTGAGCTGTCATGAAAATATGTCAAGATACATCAATAAAAAAGCTAGTTATAAAAGTACACACATATAAACACAGTAACTTTTTTAAAAGAAAAGTTCTGTGTGTTTTGGTTACATAAAACTATATACACACAAACAAAGATAATGTTTATGCATAGGAAAACTAAACTACTGATACACTCCAAACTGTTGGGAAGAGAAGTTGAATTGTGAGCAATGGGTCAGCATTTTTTTTTTTTTAATATATGGGGTCAATTTTACTTTTGACACTTACTGTTTGATTCTACAAAGAACTTACTACTTTTATACTTTAAAAATCCAAGAAAGATTTTAAAAAGAGGGGAGGGGGAGGGATTCCCTGGCAGTACAGTGGTTAGGACTTTGCACTTCCACTGCAGAAGGCATGGGTTTGATCCCTGGTCAGGGAACTAAGATCCTCGCAAGCCACAAGGCACAGCCAAAAAAAAAAAAAAAAATCCCAGTAAAGATANAACTTACTACTTTTATACTTTAAAAATCCAAGAAAGATTTTAAAAAGAGGGGAGGGGGAGGGATTCCCTGGCAGTACAGTGGTTAGGACTTTGCACTTCCACTGCAGAAGGCATGGGTTTGATCCCTGGTCAGGGAACTAAGATCCTCGCAAGCCACAAGGCACAGCCAAAAAAAAAAAAAAAAATCCAGTAAAGATAAAAAGCTGTGAGCGAAGTTCACATATTATTGCAACTTTAAAAAAAAGAAGCACTTCTTATTTTTTTTTAATTTTTATCATCTCTGTGTATGCCCCTAAACAATGTTTTGTTAGTTTTACTTGCTTTTAAATTTTATGCATAAAAGAAACTTTTTTTTAAAAAATAAGATTTTTAAAAAGGGGGGGACTTCCCTGGTGGTCCAGTGGTTAAGACTTCATGCTTCTACTGCAGGGAACACAGGTTCAATCCCTGGTCAGGGAATTAAGATTCTGCATGCCTCGAGGTGCAGCCAAAAAAGATAAAGTCAAATAATCAACTTGTTAAGTTCATCTCAGACTATGGACAGAGCAACTTCTAGAAAGACTATTTAAACTAAGTTCTAGGGACTTCCCCCATGGTCCAGTGTTTAGCACTCCACAATTCCATTCCAGGGGCCTGGTTTTATCCATGGTTGGGAAACTAAGATCCCACAGGCTGCACGGCACAGCCAAAACAATAAATAAACCAAGTTCTAGAAACCAAACAGAAATATTTTGTTTCTACATCTTTGGGCTTTACAATGAGTGACAAAAAGTATATAACAGATGTTATTTCATGTCTGGAAAATTAAGAGAATAAAAAATAAAAATTTTTTAAAAATACATTTTAAGCTATGTGGCTAATTTTTAAACTGCAATAAATATATTTTTTTATTGAAGTATAGCTGATTTACAATGTTGTGTTAGTTTCAGGTATACAACAAAATGATTTGGTTATATATATTTCAATGGAATATAAATGACAAACTTACATCTATTGGCAGTGATTCATCTTCCTTTTCTGTTAATCGCATATAAGAACGATCTATAAACCAGAAGCACACCATTAAAGAAACTGTAGCCCATTTTTCTTAAAATGCAAGCAAATCAATATACCAAAGAAGCAACTGACATATGCTAAAAGAAACAATGCTAATCCTGTATTCCTCAAAAACCTCTATCTTCTAAGGCAGTCAGTCTGATCTTGAACTATTTTATTCTCATCATGACCTGCTTTCTCATCCTATAAAACATAAGAGTGAAAAGTGAGCAAACATAAGGAATACCTAAACAACTTTTCATTATTACAGGAAAACTAGAATTCTCTTAAATTCTTTCACTAACTGATCAAAGAAATCACAATTATTTAAAAATTGTCTACAGAAAAATCTCAACTCTAAAATAGCACTACCATTACATAATATGGACAAAGTAATATTTCTATGGAAATGTTTTTCTCAAGAGAATATGCTGGGGCAGCACTGGAATAGGAGTAATTCCTGTACATCAATTTCTGCTTCTATGATTTAATTATAATTCTACTACTGCCTTAGCCTCAGGAGGCAGCAGAGTATGAAGGAAAAGGATCAAGGTTTGGAAGTTGAAAAGCCTGGATCATAATACCAGCTCTTCAGTTTATCATAATCTCATTCAATGTGAAAGACACTCTCCTGGACTGTATCATGTATCTCAATCTCAGAGTGTTACAGTGTAGGAGGGAGAGGGGGAATGTGCCTGAGAATGTAGTATCCTTTCACTGCCTAGGTTTCTGCATCAGTAAAATGGGAATAATATGAGAATCAAAGGAGATACAGGATAGGCGCTCTGCCAAAATAAAGTTCATCACAGCAAAAATGAGCATGCCATAGCACCATAGGGTGCTACCTGCTGCCACAATCTGACAAGATACAATTAGCCTCAATGGTAAGACTGGTCTCTTTCCAACATGAACATTGTAAAGAGGTCCTACTGCAGTGACAAATGCCACAAGGCGTTCTCATTTCACATAAAAACACAAAATCCTAATTCTAGAGGAACCTAGCAGTCTCCACTTAATATGTGTTGTGCTTAGTCGCTCAGTTGTCTTAGACTCTTTGTGACCCCATGGACTACTGCCTGTCAGGCTCCTCTGTCCTTAGGGATTCTCCAGGCAAGAATACTGGAGTGGGTTGCCATGCCCTCCTCCAGGGGACCTTCCCAACCCAGGGATAGAAGCCAGGTCTCCCGCACTGCAGGTGGATTCTTTACCAACTGAACCACCAAGGAAGCCCTCTACTTAATATAACATGCTCAAAAACTCAAATTGTGAGTAAGGATGCACTCACTGACTCTTAAAAGAGAATGTGTTTAGAGACATTTCTGAAGTTTTATCTCACAAGTTTCATCACAAGGACAGGTGTAAAAGAAAAATTAAACCAATGCCAAAGTAGGTTTTGGCTAACTTCCCACTGTCCAATTCCCAGCTACCTTTCTTTGCTTGAAGCCTAATCTGACTCTAAATCTACATTAGTAGGACATTTCCTTATCTGTAAAACGAAAGGGTTGGACTTCTGTCATGTCTCCTTGCTCTAGGACTGTAATATTTTACAGCTGAACTCTATGGTAGAAAATGACACAGAACCACTGTATCCTAATCTCCTCTAGGGCAGCACTTCTCAAATGAATGTGCATACAATCACCTGGGGATCTTATTAAAATGCAGATTCGGATTCCACAGATCTGAGGTGAGGTCTGAGTTTCTGCATTTCTGACAAGGTCCCAGATGATTTCCGAGATGTTGGTCTATTGACCACACTTGATCAGCAAGGCTCTAGGTACCTCTTAACCCCTTCCCCCACCTCCAAAAAACAACTGCTCCTATCTCCATGTATCTTTACTTCTAGCATCTATATCACTTTATGGTGACTGCTGCTTGAATCACTTGTTTCTCCATTTGACTCTGAACTCCCTCAGGTCATCATTGCACCTTCTAGCACCTAAGCATATTGCAATTTCAACCAATTACTCAAGACTGAATTTTACCAAGCAATGTAGCACACAGGCTCTAGAATCAAACTGCTTGTATTTGAAGCCCAGGCTCCCCATTTATCATCTTTGTAATTTTGTGCAAGTTTCCTAGCAGCGTGGCTCAATTTCTTCATCTTTCAAAGGTGATAATAACAATAATATCTATTCTTGCCTGGAGAGTCCCATGGACAGAGAAGCCTGGTAGGCTACAGTCCATGGGGTCGCACAGTCGGACATGACTGAGCGACTTCACTTCACTTCACAGGGATTTTGGAAGGATTGAATTACACAATACACACAAAGTGCTTAGTTCAGTGCCTGGCACACAGTAAGCTATTATTATTGTCATTATTAAAGACAGGAGTTTTTCAGAAACTGTCACAGAGAAAGGAGCCTGGGAAAACATGAGGACTAAATGTAATGTGAGATCCTGGATTGATTCTTGGAACAGAAAGAAGGCATTAATGGGAAAACTGGTGAAATCCAAATAAAAGCCAGGCTGTACTTAATAGTAATATACCAATGTCAGTTTCCTAGTTGTGATATCATACCATAATAATGTAAGATGTTACCAATGAGGGAAACTGGGTGAGAATACAGTAACTATTTGCACTATCTTTGTAACCTTTCTGTAAATCTAAACTTTCAAAATAAATTTTTAAAAAATTAAAGCTGAATTTCTGTCAAGACAAATGTTGTCATAATACATGTATCTAAAAATGTAATTTTAATAATTTGATCATTTTAATTACCGTATACATAATACATAGAACGAAAGATTTTATCTTGAAAACTGGAGCTTTGAAGGAATTCACATTTCATTTTCCACTTTATTCCTGAAGATGGAAAGTAATCTAGCAAATAAAGGAAAAAAGTTCAACTCTGAATTACCTCCCTTCGTTCAACAAATTTATTGACTAACTGCTATAGGGAACATTATGCTGGGCACTGAGATTACAGCAATGAACAAATATACATCGTCCCTGCCCTAGTGGGCTCTATAGGTTACAAAAGAGATCAGAAAACTTTTCCTGTAAAGGGTCAGATAATAAATATTTTAGCCTTTGCAGGCTTTACTATCTCCGTTGCAACTATTCAACTTTGCCCTTAAAAAGCAGCCAGAAAATACCTAAACGGGCATGACTGTGTCCCAATAAAGCCACTGATGGACACTGAAACGTGGATTTTATATAACTGTCATGGATCATAAAATGATATTCTTTTGCTTCCCCCCCAACAAATTAAAACTCTAAAAACATTCTTAGCTCACTGCAAAAACAAGAGGGAGGCTGCATTTGGCCCACATGCTAGAGTTTGCTAACCCTTGGTCTAGGAGAGAAGGAAAACCTCAAAACAGATCAACCGTCTCACTGCACTGCATCCTCTGCTGGAGTCTAAGTTTCTTCTTGACAATACAATTGTATATGTATGATAAAGTACTTTTACTTTGCTTTTTTCTTAAACTTCCCAATCACTCTTTGACATAGAAAGGGCAAGAATTAAAATCCACCTCAATGAAGCATCAGAGAAGGGATATGATACGCCCAAGGTCACAAATTTAGCGGAAAAGCAAGTTTTTAAGAACCAGCCCTCCAGTCTCCCAGCCCGGTGCTCTTTGCCCCATATCACAGTGCCTCCCAGAGGCAAGTGGTCACCTAACTTCCCAGTCCTCCTGGAAAACCCAGGAGTGCCCAAGACGCTGTCCACCTAGTTGTCATGGAACCATGAGCATCCGAGGTCCTCGATCTGACACTTTACCAGCCCCGCGATGGATCTGACAACACTTGTCCCAGATTCCCGGAAAGGCTCCCTTTCTGTCCATCCCGCAGCCCACCGATCCCCTCTCCTCAACATCCTCTTCCAACCCTGCTTCAATCCCAGTTGCCCCACTCTCCTCAAACTCAGACTCCAAGTTTTCCACCGGGGAGCCCCGCACCGCTTCTCACAGTCACCCCAAACTCTAAGGTCTCAAATGACCGTTTCTGGGCCACCCGGTCCGACACTCCTTCTTGGGTGCGCCCACACGCCAACTGCAGAGTCCCGCATGGGAGCTGTCCCTGTCCCCCAGGCACTTACGCTGCGCAGCGGAAAAGGCCGCGTGGGCTAGGGCAAAGAGGCCGATGCCCACCAGCCCCTTCCATAGCGACGGCGCCATGACTCCGAAAGAGCAGCCCAACAAAAGAAGCGAAGGGCGGCAGAGCCGTTCCTTCCTCCACCGGCGGGTGTCCGCGCAGCGCAGAAAGATGACGTCACTGAACCCTTGGGCGCGAAGCGTCTCAGAGGTGGAAAAACAGAACAGCCGTGAGAAAGCGGAAACGGGAATGCTGGGAAGAAGGGGAAAAAGACAAGGAAAAAGGTCCAGAAATGCTGAAGAGCCGGGCCTGCGCCGCGCTGCCGCTCTCGGAGAGGCGGGGCTGCGTGGAGAGCGTAGAAGAAGAAGCGCAGGCGGATCAATGGGGAAGTGGAGAGGAGGGTGCCAGCAAATGAGCGCGGGCCGCGGGGCAGGGGGCGTGGCCTGCGGAGAGGCGGGGGCGGGGCCTATGGAGAGTTCCGGGTAGGGCAGAGGGACAGTGGACTCTGCAGGAGGTAGTTAGAGGCTGTCGGTGCCAGATCTCTGTCTTGGCCGGGGGTTTTTGTTTGTTTTGCTTTTCCCTCAAGCTGTGCTCTTTGTTTTCTGTTGACCTTTCTTGTACTTCAGCGTACTGGGAACTGGCACTACGGAAGAAGGCACTAGTGTGAGAGCGAGGGAGCTAGTGGGGGGTAGAGGAAAACCGCCCGGGATTTGGAGTCCCCGAACACGTGGCAAGCGGGGTACACGCAGTAAAATTAGTCCCCGTCTCTTTACTTGTAAGTGGTCTATGTGAAAGATTCACGCGCAAAGGGGTGTAACGCCGTGGAAGTGTTTTGTCACTAAGGGGACCATTTCACATTGTGTGTGCCTAGTCGTTCAGCCGTGTCCGACTCTGCGACCCCATGGACTGTAGCCCGCCAGGCTCCTCTGTCCATGGGGATTCTCCAGGTAAGAATACTGGAATGGGTTGCCATGCCCTCTTCCTGGGTATCTTCCCGACCCAGGGATTGAATCCTGGTCTCCCCCGTTGCAGGCAGATTCTTTACGGTCTGAGCCACCAAGAAAGCTCAGTCCCCTGTCCATGGGGATTCTCTAGGCAAGGATACTAGGGTGAGTTGCCATGCCCTCCTCCAGGGAATCTTCCCAACCCAGGGATCGAACCCAAGTCTCCCGCATTGCCAGCGGATTCTCTATCATCTGAGCCACCAGGGAAGCCCACATTTCACATTAGGTTGAAATTAAAAGGGAGGAATAAAAGGATGATAACAATACTGGTTCATGTTGTCTCTGTCTCTCTGATCAGAATAAAATATACTCTCTCGATTTTTATCTTTGTCTTCATCCCCTAAAATGTAGACATTTTACACTGACCTCTTTAGTTCTATTCTCCTTTGGCCAGCTCACCTATTCCTCCCCACTGCTTTCAGCCATTGTCAATATTAGTGATTCCAAATCGACAACTGTAACTCAAATGTCTTTCCTAAGCTCCAGACTTGCATTTCCAACTCCTTGCTGATCATTTATTTCTATCACATAGCACTTAAAACTTAATATGGCCAAACTAGAATTCATTCCTTTTCCCAAACTCCCATCAACTCCTCCCTTGCCACCTGACTGGCTGGCGCAGTGTTGTAAACTGCATATCACAGGGTAAATGCAAAATATGATGATCACCGTGCTTTCCCTTTAATGTTGTCAGAATTCTACATTTTAGCTACTCAATTTACTCATCTCACTTGCTATTAGAGGCCTATCCTGGCCACGCTTTTAAATTTGCATTCTTCCCATTCCTGAGGCCCCTTGACTGCTCTATTTTCATGTCACCTTCTAAGATACACTATAATTTACCTATTTATTATGTTTCTTTTGTTTACTATCTCTCTTTGCTCCAAGAGGGCAGAGATTTGTATCTATACCTAGAACATTGCCTGTCACATGGTAGGCATTCAGTGTTTACTGAAAGAATAAATGAATTGTGGGAAAGTGGAGGGAGTGTATCCTCCTTAGAAAGGATCTCTATAGAGCGTCCTTCTGTTATTTTGAATTGGGTTCAAAAATCCCTCTGGACTTGCACACACACTTACATTTTGATAACATTTTGATGATAAGCATTTTCTGATATACTTGTTTCCTCAAAGCTTAAAAAAAAAGAAAAGAAAGGAAGGCATCCAGGAGTCATCAGGTTTCCTCAAATTTACCCATATAGCTTTTGTCCTGGATCTCATTTTCCAAACATTTAATTATAGTCATTATTTTTCTCTGGCCCTCACCAGTTTCTTCACCTCTAAGCCAAGAGTTGACAGAGTACTTGATCAATGTGAAGTATGGTATATTATATTTTTTACAAATGTTCAGTTCAGTTGCTCAGTCATGTCTGACTCGTTGTGACCCCATGGACTGCAGCACACCGGGCCTCCCTGTCCATCACTAACTCCAGGAGTCTACTCAAACTCATGTCCATTGCGTTGGTGATGCCATCCAACCATCTCCTCCTCTGTCATCCCTTTCTCCTCCTGCCCTCAATCTTTCCCAGAATCAGGGTCTTTTCCAATGAGTCAGTTCTTCGCATCAGGTATCCAAAGTATTGGAGTTTCAGCTTCAGCATCAGCCCTTTCAATGAATATTCAGGACTGATCTCCTTTAGGATGGACTGGTTGGATCTCCTTGCAGTCCAAGGGACTCTCAAGAGGCTTCTCCAACACCACAGCTTAAAAGCACCAATTCTCCGGCACTCAGCTTTCTTTGTAGTCCAACTCTCACATCCATACATGACTACTGGAAAAACTATAGCTTGACTAGACAGATCTTTGTTGGTAATGTCTCTGCTTTTTAATATGCTGTCTAGATTGGTCATAGTTTTTCTTCCAAGGAGGAAGCATCTTTTCATTTCATGGCTGCAGTCACCATCTGCAGTGATTTTGGAGCCCCCCAAAATGAAGTCTGTCACTGTTTCCATTGTTTCCCCATCTATTTGGCATGAAGTGATGGGACCAGATGCCATGATCTTCGTTTTTGGTCTGTTGAGTTTTAAGCCAACTTTTTCACTCTCCTCTTTCATTTTCATCAAGAGGTTCTTTAGTTCTTCTTCGCTTTCTGCCATAAGGGTGGTGTCATCTGCATATCTGAGGTTATTGATATTTCTCCTGGAAATCTTGATTCCAGCTTGTGCTTCATCCAGCCTGGTGTTTTGCATGATGTACTCTGTATATAAATTCAGTAAGCAGGGTGACAATATACACCCTTGACATACTCCTTTCCCAATTTGGAACCAGTCTGTTGTTCCATGTCCAGTGCTAACTATGTATAAACCTCACAATCAGGATGAAGAAGGAAAAGGCAACCCACTCCAGTACTCTTGCCTGGAAACTTCCATGGACAGAGGAGCCTGTTAGGTTGCACTCCATGGGGTCACTAAGAGTTGGACACAACTGAGTGACTTCACTTTCACTTTTCACTTTCATGCATTGGAAAAGGAAATGGCAACCCACTCCAGTGTTCTTGCCTGGAGAATCCCAGGGACGGGGGAGCCTGGTGGGCTGCCATCTATGGGGTCACACAGTCAGATACGACTGAAGTGACTTAGCAGCAGCAGCAGCATATTCATGGGGTAGGATTTTAATTGTCTTTAATGGTCTTATCTTTAGATTCCAATCTGAAAGGAAGCCAAGATATTCATAGTCACAGTTATTAAAGGCTTTACTAAGTTACAGTTGCTAAATACCTTGGGTCCACTCATACAGTGTTCTGTACTTTAGAGCTATTCCCAGAGGTGCAAGGTACAGCTAATGGCAGCAGTGTTTTCACCAGCTCTTAGAACAAGAGTCAAACATCATGAAAAAGAGCATTTAAATTCCTGGGTGATGCAAGAAGTGTGTTTAGTTTTCCCAAAGAAATAGCTTTTGTTCATATGCATAGTGGATAAGTGATGAGGATGTTATTAAAGGTGGGGATAGCCATCTCTAAAGCATTTCCTATGGAGATAGAGATGTTTATAAAGACTCATCACTGTTTCCCCAGGAGAGCTGGTTGAATAGAGAAACCACTGCAATACCAGAATTATTTTCAAGTTGATTAACAGCCATCCAGCTGGAGAAGTAATTTCATGCACCATGTCCATGTATCCATTATCCCATGCAGATTCTCCCCCTACCTAGCACACTTTGTCCTTTCCTATTTAGTTCAAAAACCCACCTTCCCTAGAAATGATGACCACAAGTTTAGTAAACATGTCATTTCATATAGATATTTTAATAACCCTGCATTTTTGCCCCCCTCCTTCCACATTTACTGTTTTGATATCATATTTTACATCTTTTTTAAATTTTGTGTACCCTTAACTAATTATTGCAAATACAGATGATTTTATTACTTTTATCTTTCAACCTTCCTATTAATATTATACATAGTTGATTTACTACTTTTACTGTATTTTTGCCTTTACCAATGAGATTTTTCCTTTTGTAATTTTCATGTTTCTAATTGTGGCCTTTTCTTTTCCACTGTGACAAGTTCCTTTAGCATTTGTTGTACAGCTTGTTTTTTTTAATTTTTATTTTATTTTTGTACTTTACAATACTGTATTGGTTTTTCCCTACATTGACATGAATCCACCACAGGTGTACATGAATTCTCAACCCTGAGACCCCTATTGTACAGCTTGTTTAGTGGTGCTGAACTCTTGTAGCTTTTGTTTATGTGTAAAACTTTTGATCTCTCTATCAAACCTGACTTAAGACTTTACTGGGTAGAGTATTCTTGGTTGTAGGTTTTCTCTTTTCATTACTTTAAATATAGCTAGCCTGTAGAGTTTCTGCTGAAAAGGGAGATGATAACTTTACAGAAGTTCCTTGTATATAACTTGTTGCTTTTCCCTTGTTGCTGCTAATAGTCTCTATCTATAATTTCTGCCATTTTTATTACAGCATATCTTGATGTGGTCCTCTTTGGGTTCCTTTTTGGGATTCTCTGTGCTTTCTGGACCTGGATGTCTGTTTCCCTGTCTTCCAGATCAGGGAAGTTTTACCTATTATATCTTCAAATATGTTCTCAGTCCCTTTATCTCTCTCTTCTCCTTATGGGACCCCTGTAATGTGAATGTTAGTATGTTTGATATTGTTCCAGCAGTCTCTTAAGCTGTCCTCATTGCTTTTTATTCATTTTTATTTTTATGCTGAGCTTCAGTGACTTCCGCAACTCTGTATTCCAGCTCCTTGATCTGTTCAGTACTGTTGATTCCTTCTAGTGATTTTTCATTTTAATTATTGTATTCTTCATCTCTGTTTAGTTCTTTAAGTTTTCTAACTCTGTTAAAAAACTTCTAACTTCTCACTCTGTTCATTCAATCTTCCCCCAAATTATTTGAATGGCTTTACAATCATTACTTTGAACTCTTTATTGGTAGATTTCCTATCTCCACTTCACTTAGTCATTCTGGGGTTTTATCTTGTTCCCTTGTTTGGAATATGTTTCTTTGTCATCTCGTTTTACCTAATTTGCTGTTTTTATTTTTATGTATCTAGTAGGTTGGTTACACAAGAACACTTTTATCTTCTTTATTTAGAACAGACTTTACTAGATTTCAATGCAATATATTTTTTAAGCCTATAACTATTGTTAATAGCTTTATTTCTGTTTCCAGTCTGTAAGATTCTTAAAACAAAATAACATCAGCTTCAGTGCCTATTTCACAATACAAAACAAACAAACAAAAAACATAAAAAAGACACCATTTGCCAAATAAGTTATTTGTTCCTAAGAGTATCAAAAGTGCAAAATATTCACCTTCTTTTCAGGTCTGTGTTGAAAGTATAATCATCTTCCTTGACACACTGAACAGAGAGATTCAACAGCTGCTAGGCTGCCTTTCTTTTCCTGAAACAAGGTCAAGTATTTGGATGTGAACAGCGTTTCATTTGTCAAGTTGTTCTGCATCAGTTTTTCAGTAATTTCACTTAGGAAAAAAGGTTTGAGTGTTTGCTCCTAATCCTTTGCTCCATCAGAGCTTGGGTCCCCGTGTCTGTCTGTCTGCCTGCCTGCCTTCCTTCCTTCCTTCCTTTCTTTCTCTCTCTCTCTCTCTCTCTCTCTCTCCCCACCTCCCTCCCTCCAGCTCTCTCTTTCACTTTCTTATCATCAACTCCAGACCACCAGGTTCCGGTCCATTAAAAGACCCCAACAAGTGGCACCTGAACAGGGACTCTGGTATACATGGCATTTCGGACGGAGTGACTCAGGGTCTACTGAGGTCAGGACCTATTGAGGTCAGTAAGTACTAAGACATGGGTCAAATGGCTGGAAAACCCCCATCATTTCTCTACTTCACCATTTGTTTATACCTCAGGGACTTTCGGTTTCACGCCAATGAATAGAGGCTTGCTTTCAAACAGTGGTTAAATGTAATCCTTGGTTCCCTGATAAAGGCAGTTTTGATTTAGAAATTTGGCACCAGGTCAAAGAAAATGTTGAACGAGCCACCAGGCAGGGAAAAAATATTCCAATTGATTTCTGGCCCCTATGGGCTCTCATGAAAGCTGTAATTCTGCCACTTCAAGGTAATTCTAGCCCTCACGATATTCAACAACAGACTGAACACTTATTGGATGAATATCAAGTAGATGATAAAACTTTACAAANACGAGCCACCAGGCAGAGAAAAAATATTCCAGTTGATTTCTTGCCCCTATGGGCTCTCACTAAAGCTGTAATTCTGCCATTTCAATGTAAATTCTAGCCCTCCCAATATTCGACAACAGACAGAACACTTATTGCATGAATATAAAATAAATGATAAAACTTTACAAAAGGCCCAATTAAAACAACATAAAATATTTCAAAATTTTCCTACTAATCCTACCCAGACTACTCTAAATGCTCCTCCTCTGCCAACAGGCACAACTCCAAAAGTCTCTCCTTTGCTAGAACCTAATAATTCTGATAACTCACTCCAGTGTTCTTGCCTGGAAAATCCCAGGGACGGGGGTCGCACAGAGTCGGACACGACTGAAGTGACTTAGCAGCAGCAGCAGCAGCAATAATTCTGNCAGACTACTCTAAATGCTCCTCCTCTGCCAACAGGCACAACTCCAAAAGTCTCTCCTTTGCTAGAACCTAATAATTCTGATAACTCACTCCAGTGTTCTTGCCTGGAAAATCCCAGGGACGGGGGTCGCACAGAGTCGGACACGACTGAAGTGACTTAGCAGCAGCAGCAGCAGCAATAATTCTGATAATGACTCTCCTGAGACGTTTTTTGACACCCAACCCTGTGTCAAATGCTCTTCTGGACAAAAATGATAAGTCCTTGGCTCAGACTCATATTTGCAAAAAATCAACACTTAATTGTTCTCCTCTGTGACAGAGGCTCCCTGAATTACTGGCTTTGTGATCACAAATTTCTGAAGCCAATGGTTTCTCTGTCTTTCCAGTTTTAAGAAATCCTGACACTCAAGGGCACCTCAATATGATGGTATTAATCTTTTTTACATGCAACAGATGAAAAAGGCTATAAGTATATATGGCCCACATTCACCTTTTACCAAAGAGCTTCTAAATGTTGTGGCATATTCTATTGGAAATTTTATTTTCTATGATTGGCTAGTTTTAATAAAAGCTCTCCTTAAACCAGGAGAATATCTTCAATGGACAATGTGGTTTCATGATATAGCCAGAGATCATACTAATAAGAATGCTTGAGCTGGCACTCCCCATAACCAAATTACTTTTGAAATGTTAACTAACGCCAGACAATTTGATATTATAGAAGCTCAAATACAAAGCCCTCCCTTATTGAATGAACAATGAAAAACAATGGCCCTTGAGGCTTGGGATTGAATTACTCCTCAAGAAGAGCCTACAGGTAGCTACACTAAAATATTATAAGGACCAGTGAAAATTTTGCTGATTTTTTAGTTAGATTCAGTTCAATACAGTCGCTCAGCCATGTCCGACTCTTTGTGACCCCATGAATCGCAGCATGCCAGGCCTCCCTGTCCATCACCCACTCCTGGAGNCGTTTCTCAGCCTCACCCCATTTTCTCTTAAGCCTCGTCCCCCGTTTTCTCGGCCTCGCGCCCCCCTTTCCTCTGCCAGTCCACACCATTTTCCCTCCGACCCCACCTCCTTTTTCTTCCGCACCCCTCATCTCCGCCTCTGCCTACCGAGCTCGGGACCCAGGACTGAGGATGGAAAGGGAGTGGGTGCGGTATCTCGGATTGGGTTGAGGACTGGGGGAGGGGAAGCCAGCCCAGCTATCCATTTCTCTGGGATGTCAGTTCGTTTGAGGTCCATTGAAGCTGCAGCAGTATCTCTGCTGCTCAGCACCTGGCGTTCCCTTGGAGCCAGAGTCCACCTTTCCCCATCACCCAGCTCTTGCTATGTCCTGTCTTTTGGAGGTTGAGAATGAAAAGCTGACTCCTGTGTAGCCCAAGTAAAAACCTGCACAAGAAAGAAGCCAAAGGCGGCTTAGGGCAATTTTGATGACATCTTGATGTATTGTACTAGGCTTGTGATATCTGATATGAATACATATGGTTGACTCTTCTAATTCAGGCCGTGCTGAGGTAAGGACAAGAGATAAAGATCTTCCAGCAGCGTGTTGTACTATAGGATGGTCAGAACAGTTCTGCGAAACAGTAATTAGGAGCACCACGCATATGCAGTGCGATGGGTGACTTGCTGATGGCATAAGGTTATTGACGGATTGTTGAGTAAATGGCTTCAGTTCTTGTGTCTTAGTGTGCTTTCTTTTTGAGATTTCTTATTTATCTTTATTTTTTGATTATAAGAGAAGGGCAAATCAAACCACAGACTCAGAGGCATTTTGGCCTCTGCTGGGGACTCGTGAGAGGAAAAGATGCATATTGCTGTCTTAATCTAAGATGACCAGGAGGGCATATATGGCTGGAGAGGTGGGGGCAGATAAACAGTCCTTTCTGTGCAGTTCATGAGTGAAGATTATCTTCATTTAAAACAGGCTTAAACTGATGAGCTTGTTGAGCTTTGTGTCTCAGACTTGCAGATAGATGGGAGAAGCCTTGGCATAAAAAGACATTTCTCCACGCACCCCCACCCCCACCCCCACCCCCATCCCTTTCCAGTAAATACAGACTTCTGGAATGTGTAGCTCAAGGGTAGCATAGCAAGGAAAGGTAGCTGTGTCTATCAGGAAAATGCAGGAACTCAGACTTATTTTTCATTTGTAAGGTAATAAAATGCTAAGCCTGTGTGCAACATATCTCTGCTTCCTAAGATTCTTAGATTTTAGACATATTGGGTGGTGGTTTTCATATTTTATGTTTTTGTATTCTATTTGCAGCACTCCTTAAGCTGAGTTAGTCAGATAAACTGTATATCTGTTTAATTTCTCTGTATAACAGTGTGTGATTTATTTACTATCCTCAACAATCATTTGCTACTCAGCTTACTATGTTATACACAGAAAATACAAAGAAATATATGATCCCTACCTTAAAAGAACTTACCCTTCTTAGGTAGACAAGTCATATAAAGAAAATAAAGGATCTTAAATTCCATTAAATGCCAAATGAGTATTATGGTGTTAAAATAAGGAACTGATCACTGTAACCTCTTTCCTATGTAGAGAGAGTATGATAAAGTGGTTCAAGATGGTTAGATCACAGGTCTGCAAATTGTTTCTGTAAGGGGCCACAGAGTAAATATTGTCAGCTTTGTGGATCACATCAATTTCTGTGTTGTGAAAATGTTTGTTTTGTTTTCTTTTCTTTTTGTAAACCTTTAAAAATTTAAAACCCATTCTTAGCTCTTGTACCATACAAAACAGACCATCACTGTGATTTCCAGCCCATGCCTTAGAGTCAGACCTGGGTTCCTATCTCACTGTGCCAATAGCTCTGTGATCTTGGGCAAGTTCACCTTCTTACACTGTCATCTATAAATTAGGAGCAATGATAGTAGCATTATTGTGAGGAAGAAATGTTTTTAGCTCAGTATCTGACCCCTAAGTAAATGCTCATTAAATGAGAGTTTCAATTGCATTATTATTGCTGTTATAACTGCATTTTCTCAGGTTAAGCTCAGAATGAGTCTTTTAATTGACTCAGTCTTGTAAGTTAAGAGGCAGACATAGTATTTTTTACAAAAGTCAAATAGGGACTTAGAACTGCCCTGACAATATTTGTTCTTTGGTAGTTGATATCATTAACCTCCTCTAATTCTTGGGCTAAAGGAGAAAAGTGAAATTACTGATTTCCTTCCCTGATGTTTCTAAGTTAATAAAAAGTGATGGAGTACCTTAGTGTTGGTGTTTTGTGAAGAAAAAACAAGGGTGTCTCCTGTGGAATATAAAGCAAAAGAGATTTACCTGGGTGTCAAATGGGTTGATTTGCCATGACTTGGCATTCTTTAGCCTGTCCCATTTTCTCAATATGGGTGATCGGGGGCTGTGGATGAACAGCCTCCTGACCAACTCCCAAATCCAGTTTGAGAAAAGGTGAGGCTCAGTGCCATGAAAATTTTCTAGTCATAATTGCCATCTGCCTTTTCTTACAACTTATACCATTATAACTATTATGTTAATATAGTACTTTAAGACTTTTATTTTTTAGCTTTACTTCCAGGTAAAAAGACTTACTCTGGGAATGTCCAGATCATCAAGATTCAGTCCACTGATGATTTAGCTACCTAAATCCTGGAAAAATGCTACTTAAAATAAGCCTGTCCTTTATCTTTTTGAGAAGCGAGGGTAAAAAAAGAAAGCGAGATTAAATTGCCAACGTGGTCACTTTCTAGATTGTAACAGAGCCTATTTACAAACACAGTGTTGAAGCACCCAAGTGTTCTTCTGTTCATTGGGCTAGTTTCCTTAAGAAGCTTCAAAGTGAGTCACCGTTAGTAAGTCTAAAAGCTGCAGTGTGCTTTTAGATGGTATAAAAAGCAAAAAGCAAGGAAGCAGTACTTATTATGCCTGAGACTACAGCATCCAGAGTCCCAAGTTTAACTAATGTGATTCATCAATAAATATTTATTGTCTTTGATGTATGAGACATGATGGGAAATACAGATGAGTCATCATCCCTGCCCACAAAGCCCTTACAATCTAGTGACTGAATAGGAAGTGTTTACTGAGCATTATAATGTTAGACACTGCTAGATGGTCTCCAGATATCTCATTTAAACCTCATAATGACCCTGTAAAATGGGTACTATTATCTTTCCCATTTTACAGATGAGGAAATTGGGGCACAGGGAGGTTCGGTGACCTGCCTGAAGTCACATAATTTGTAAGTATTAGGTTCAGTCAGTCAGCCTCAGAGCCCCATTCTCTTAGCCCCTTAAACCATATTACCTCATGCCAAAGAGATAAAGCTTATTTATGAAAACGAACTATGTTAGTATTATCATCACTACGTATGAGGAAACTGAGGTTCAATGAGAGATTATCTACGCTAGAAGCACAGACTAGAACTTGATGGAGCCAGAATTGATACTTCTGTCTGCCCTCCAAACTTGTGCTTTTTCTCCTTCACTATGTTATATTAAATTTCATAAGATCAGATATGAAGGGAGTTAATACTTAAAGTTACAGGGGTTTTAAAGTGAGTTGTGAGGGAAATCGTGAGAGAATGGAGACATAACCACCAGAGAACAAGTTAGTGATATGAGAGCCAGGAGGTGATAAGAAAATTATAGAGACTTTGGAAATAGAAAATGCAGATTTTTAGTTCTGGTTTTGTCAATGCCAAATAATGTTGGGAAAGTCATTTATCCCCATTTTATAGATGAGAAAATAATGGCTGAGATTCATAATAGTTGGCTTAGCTTTTAAGACAGAATCTAACAGCATTCTTCAAGAAGCAGATAAATGTTATATATGTATATGCACACATATACAAATATGCATATATTTTTAATCTGTAGAAATCTTTATCAATTTTGGCCATACTTAATACCCCAGTGATGTTTCTTCCATATTTTTGACTATCAGAGGCTTCTAGTATGATAAGCTGGAAGGATGTGCTGAAATCCATTAAAAAACCAGTTTCTACTATGAGGCTCATACAGTGGTTGGGCCTTGGGTCCAGAGGGCCTGAGTCCTCAGTCCTTGGGATGGTCTCTAGCACAAGAGGGTCAGAAATGTGTAGGAGGGGAGGGGCTTGTCTCTTGTGAAAGATATCTCTTTGTGGTTGTACACTTTGTTGCCTGACAGTGGTAATTTTAAATGTCATGATATCAATATTTTTTGTGCCTCTGTGTAGGAAGCGAGAATTTTCTGCCTTATCCCCTTAACAAAGCACTCCTTTTGTGTACTTTCTCTTTACTGAGAATTGCCTTAACTCCATATTAGGATTTGACCTTTCACAGAGCCCAAGTTAACTTGATCTGTCAACTTTATTCAAAGAAATTCTAATTTTTTCAGCTGTCTGATGGTGTAATAAGAAGATCTGATTTTTTTGCAACCTAAGTAATTATTCTCCTTGCTGATTTTTAACTGCCAGGGTATAAGATTTCTCCAAGTGCTGAGCCCTCCTCAGGACACACAATGACATTTCAGCATTGGGTTGGGGTGCAGTAGAACCTGTGGGTACTCTTCCTTACACAGTTAGGCCTGGGGATAAGGAAAGAATTTATGCTGATATTATTGCTGCTTGTAATAGCTTAACTGTGATTTTTATGCATCAGTGTAAGGGGACTACTTTGTACTACTGAGCCTCTTAATTAGGAGGTCTTGTGAGATAGTAGAAAAAAAAAGCTATTTCTATATCTCATAGACAGGATGACTGTGGAGTGATAACCTTTTCTCTCCCAGGTTATGTTTATCAAACACAGTTGATATCCAGCCATCACTTTTTAATTTTGGTTTTTGGAGGTGAGATAGTTTCAAAGTGTATCTTTTCCTGGTAGCTTAGTGGTAAAGAATCTGCCTTCCAGTGTAGGAGACAGGGGTTTGATCCCTGGGTCGGAAGAACACCTGGAGAAGGAAATGGCAACCCACTCCAGTATTCTTGCCTGGGAAATCCCATGGACAGAGGAGCCTGGTGGACTACAGTCTATGGGATCACAAAACAGTTGGACACGACTTAGTGACTAAACAGCAAGATCAAATCTTTCATTTATTATTTATTAAATTTTAAATAAATTTATACCCCTTTACCCAATTCTCCCATCCCTTTCGACCTGCCTCTGGCAACCACCAGAGCTTGTATCTATTGAGCTTGTTTTTTGTTTTATTCTTTTTAAGATTCCACATAAAAGAGAATACAGTATTTGTCTTTCTCTGTCCAACTTATTTCACTTAGCATAATGCCCTCAACGTCCATCATGTTGTTTCAAATATCTGTATCTTTGTTAAAATGTTTTTTAGAGTCAATGTCATTATACTGGTTACCAGTTACTCATTGCTGCTCATTAAAAAAAACTTACATGTGACTATAAGTTGACGAGAAGGATCCTTCATCTCTGCTGCTTCCTCCTGCATTCCCAGCCAACTACTGCTCTGGCACTCCCCATTTCTGCTTTATCACTTCCTACTCTGGCCTAGCTTCTGCCTCCACTACTTCACTGAAATTGTTCTTACCAAGGTCACCTGTGACCTCCTTGTTGCCAAACCCAATCGACACTTCTTAATGCTTGTCTTCCTTGACTTTGCTGTAGCATTTACTAGTTTTCATCACTTCCTCCTCTGTTCTTCCTATGCCTGTGGCTTTTCTTTCTTAGACTCCTTCATCATCTTCTCCTCCTCTGCTGCTGCTGCTGCTAAGTCGCTTCAGTCATGTCTGACTCTGTGCGACCCCATAGATGGCAGCCTAACAGGCTCCCCCGTCCCTGGGATTCTCCAGGCAAGAACACTGGAGCGGGTTGCCATTTCCTTCAATTCAGGAAAGTGAACAGTGAAAGTAAAGTCGCTCAGTCATGTCCGACTCTTTGTGACCCCATGGACTGCAGCCAACCAGGCTCCTCTGTCCATGGGATTTTCCAGGCAAGAGTACTGGAGTGGGGTGCCATCGCCTTCTCCTCTCCTCCTCCTCTACTAGCCCCTTAATTTTGGCATAAAACTCTGGGCATATACCCGTAGTCCTCTTCTCACTTTGTTTGCTCCCTAGGTAATCCCTTCTGCACTTGACTTCAACCATCTTATGACTGCCAAGTGTATATCGCCAGTCCAGACCCTCCCCCTTCCTTGAGGTCCAGATCCCACATACTCAACTGTGCATGTATCACAGGTACATCAAACTCAACATGTGCAAAATGAAGCTGCACATTTCCCCTAGAAATCTGTCCCCTGCCTCACTCATTGGCCCAGCTTATCTACCTAGTTGCCAAGTCATGTTAGGTTCCTCTTAGTTTTTCATCTCCCTTGCTCCCAGTCTTCTCAGTCACCAAATTCTTTTACAAGATAATACTTTCTAAAAAATCTCCCCCTCTTCCTATCTCTGTTGTCTTAGATTAGGCCCTGCATTCTTAGTGCCTGAATAACCTCAATGGCCTTCTTATCTGACCTTCCCGGACCTCTGTAGTCTAGACCAGTCATGCTAAAATAGAAATCTGATGTCAAGCCCCTGCTTATAGGCTTTCTATGGCTTCATTTGCTTTCAGGAAAAAGTCTAAACTCCCTTCCCCAACATGCAAGGTCTTTCGTGATTCAGCTCCTGCCAGTCTTTCATACCTCAACTCTTGACACTTGATATCCCAGCTGTCCTGAACTATTTATGATTCCCTGAATGGGCTATGTTTTCTCACTCTTCTGTGACTGGATATGTACTGCTAGTCCTCATACCTAGGAAACCATTTTCTCATACTTTGTTACTTTCTTAGATGACACCTCTGGAAAGACTTTCCTAATGTCCCACTCCCTTTGCCAAGTGGACTGAGAGCTTCTTGAAGGAGGGACCTTGTTTTCATTTGTGAACCCTGTGGGCCTATTACTTAGCATAATAGTCCATTCACATATATTAAAAGACTGACCAGTTAGAGTGGAAGGAGACGGGAAGGTAAAATACCATTAAACCAGAGTTAAGGAAAGTTCCCAGAGAAGACAATGGCACCCCACTCCAGTACTCTTGCCTGGAAAACTCCATGGATGGAGGAGCCTGGAAGACTGCAGTCCATGGGGTCACTGAGGGTCGGACACAACTGAGCGACTTCACTTTCACTTTTCATTTTCTTGCATTGGAGAAGGAAATGGCAACCCACTCCAGTGTTCTTGCCTGGAGAATCCCAGGGATGGGGGAGCCTGGTGGGCTACCGTCTATGGGGTCGCACAGAGTCGGACATGACTGAAGTGACTTAGCAGCAAGGAAAGCTCCGGATGTTTGAGTTCTATTTGCAATTGTGGTATATCTATACACTGAAGCATTATTTGACCATAAAAAGAAATGAAGCACTGATACATGCTACAACATGGATAAACCCTGAAAACATTATGCTAAGGAAAAGAAGCCAGATATAAAAGGTTACATATTGTAGGATTCCATTTATATGAAATATCCAGAATAGGCAGATTTATCTAGAGAAAAAATAGATTAGTGGCTGTCAGGGGATGGCAGTTGGGGTGGGGGAAATGGGGAGTAACTGCTAATAGGTCTAGGGTTTCTTTTTGGAGCAATGAAAATGTTTTGGAATTGGAAAGTAGTGATCAGTATACAACTTTGTGAATATGCTAGAAGCCACTGAATTGTACAGTTTAAAAGGATAAACTTTGTGGTACTTGAGTTATATCACAATAAAGTCATTTTTAAACATTTTTGATCAATCTAGGTTTATAGTACCTAGAACATTGTGCATAACTGATTATCAATATGATGATCCAGGTAAAATTCTAATAATACATTGATATCATAGTGTCAAAGTCAGTTCTTCTGTCCATTTTCATTTTGAAGCATGTTTTAAAATTAAAATGTAAACCTTTAGTATTAGAAGAACTCAATCTACAAACATTAACTTTCCAGTTTGTAAAAATTGTATTTGGCCAGCCATGTGCTTTAGGATTAACTTAAGAAAATAGCAAGAAGTTAGGACTTGTGAATTGGTATTAATAGATGGAGGTGGTAAACACATTTCTAACATGATATGATCTGAAGGTATTGCCTCATTTTGTTACTTTCCTAATCACTTATTTATCTCTTTATCTAGGAATGCAATATGCATTGTTACCCCCAGGGATATTTTCCCCTCCTGTCATTGGAGTTATATCGGGCACTTAGATTTGTGAATTTAGTAGCACTTTAAAATGTAACTGCATTTGGTCTAAAAATGAATTTTGAACTACAGGAAACTATCGTAAGAGATTTTCTGTTATTAATCCAGAGGTATGTGTGGGGTACACAAGAAGTAGTTTCTGTATGAAAGAAGAGCTTATATTATTCTTTTATTATTTCCAGGTCTTTTGGTGGGCCTTGTGCTTCGATATGGCATTCATGTTCCAAGCGATGTGAATAATGTGACCCTGAGCTGTGAAGTGCAGTCAAGCCCAACTACCTTATTGGTAAATGTTAGTGGAAAATTTTATGAGTATACGCTGAAAGGAGAGATTAGTTCACATGAACTCAATAACGTTCAAGATAATGAAATGCTTAGAAAGGTAAGTTCTTCTTTAAAGAGAACCTTTGGATTTTTTAAAAAGTATATAATAGCAGCAAAGTGATTGAGGAGAAAAATAATGAATTTTTAGTGATATTTAGAATAATCAGTATTTTCAAATGCAGTGAAACCTCAATTAATGAATGTAATGCAGTGCTAAGGAAATTGTCATGTCTACAGTTTGATTTTCTGATTGAAACTAAGTACTGTAACTGTTTTTGTTTCACTCTGTAATGTTTACAGTTGTAATAAGTGGTAACTGGTATTGAATTAAGCAGAATTTATAAATGTTTCTTTCAATTTGCTTATGGCCCTTGGAGTTTTATAGTACTTTAGCACATAGCATTTATATGATAATACCTAAAATATCCCATGAATATGTTTTTGAATTCTTTCTTGCCTTGATTGTGTTGTAGAGTGCTTAGTCACTCAGTCCCATCTGACTCTTCGCAACCAGTAGTACTGTAACCTGCCAGGCTCCTCTGTCCATGGGATTTTTCAGGCAAGAATACTGGAGTGGGTTGCCATTTCCTCCTCCAGGGATCTTCCCGACTCAGGGATTGAACCTGCACCTCCTGTGTCTCCTGCATTGCAGGCGGATTCTTTACCCACTGAGCCATGAGGGATGCCCTTGTGTTGTATACTGAGCACAATTTAATCTTTCTTTGATTCATAAGGGCCTCAACCTGAGTATCAGGTACTGTACCATGGTGTGCATGAAACTTGGTGTAGGTTGGGTTTCAGTCTTACTGGCTCCCAGACATTCCTGGAGCTGCTTTCTCCTGACCCATTCATAGTTCCTATCCTGACATGTCTCAGGGCCTCATGTCTCTGTTTTCATCCACTCTTGACCATTTGCCTCCACGTCTGCTTTCTGCATTGACAGGACTTGGCTTTTACAGCTACTTGGTTGTGTTTTTGACCATCTTTAATGCTTTTCAAAATTTCACACCAACTTAAATTTTACTTTGCAGCTAGAGTTTTTTTTCTACCAGTGGAAAATTTTAGTTCCTTAAAAGCTCTAGGAAATGAACTTTTAGCATGGCTATGTGTGTAGCTGCTCTGTGTTCATATCAAATCCTACTGCAGCCTTATGAACAGAAGGGGACATCTGTATTAATAGGGAATAGATATTAAAAGGAATGGGCTGTCAGGACTTGAAATCTAATTTGTACAGAAACTTTTTGTATAATGTTATATACCTTTAGAGATATTACCTATGCAAGAAGTCTATTTCCTCTTGCCAATAATAATTCTGTACTCCCGAATTTTATGTTACCAGTTTGGGGCCTCTTTTACTTAAAGCAAAGACATGCTCATACTTTCTCTTATTTTGAAGATTTTTACTATCATTTTAACCTACTTTGTATAGATAGGATGTAACTGATTGTTCCAATACTACCTTGTCATTTGGTTGAGAAGTAGAACACCAGCTATCCTGTATGAAACACAATGGTACTGTTCTTGCCTTTCACCAGTTTAGCATTTAATTTTTTTTTTCTTTTTGCTCATTTCACAATGTAATAAGAAATCTTCTGAAGGAATTCATCTAAAAGAACTCTTTATTTTAACAGGTTACTTTTGATCCAGAAGTATTTTTCAATATATTACTTCCTCCTATCATATTTTATGCGGGATATAGCCTGAAAAGAGTAAGTGCTTTTGTATTTCATATGCTTTGAACACCCTTACACTCCATGGGCTTTACCATCGCTGCCACTCAGAAATGGGCAGCTCACCCCTCGCTTCTCCCTCTCCTGATCCTTTTGAGATGCTGAATTTAATGCCTGTACAAAAAGTCTCTCTTAGTTATTTATTTTAATGGATAATGCATTAAATATTAGCATAGTACACTAGATTAGAAAACCTTTTCTTTTAAAAATAATTGGTGAATATTCTAACACAGTAAAACTTTTTTTCTATCAGAGACATTTCTTTCGAAACCTTGGGTCAATCCTAGCATACGCTTTTCTTGGAACTGCAATTTCTTGTTTCGTAATTGGGTGAGTACTTGAAGCTTAAAACACTTTTAGCCTTCAAATTATAATTTTAAAATAATGCATATTTGATTTCTGCAGTATTGTATTCTTGAATGTGTCTAAGGACTTTTGCAGTAAAATGTATTCATATAGGTAATAAGTTCTTTGAATTTTCCTTAAAGCTAAGGCATTACGATATTTAAATGACATGCAATAAATTTGGGATTAGTCACAAAGTACTAATAGTAGACCTGTCTTATTCTTATTGTATTCTAACTTCTTTTGCAGTTGATGTTTTTTCTAAAGTAGACATATGTTTATTGAACAGATCAATAATGTATGGCTGTGTTACACTGATGAAAGTAACTGGACAACTTGCTGGAGATTTCTACTTTACAGATTGCCTGCTGTTTGGTGCCATCGTATCGGCAACTGATCCAGGTATGTTTTACGTGAATGTGGAGCTTGAGTACTTAAGGTGTACAGTGTTTTTCCAACAACACACATGCATATAGTGCTTGCTTTGAGGTGTAGAATTCAGGATTAGGTATTCTCCATCTTGCTATACTTTCCAGTTGTGGAAGGAAAAAACAAAATTCATGGATCCTTTTGGCTTAAGCACATAATTTTTTTCCTCTTTATTATATGTCCTAATACTGGTCCACAATTTGATGCTTTATTTCCTTGAAGAATTTTAGGTTGGTCTCTGTCTCAGGTGACAGGGTATAGAAGACAAACTGTATTAGTTAAGAATGGACAATGATGATACATTTCCTTTCAAGCTTCTAGAAAACAGATCCCTAAAAATCTGTTGACATTTAGCTAATCTGCATTTAAGGGTAAGAAAAATTGTTCTAAAATGACTGTTAGAAGGCCATTATACTAGAACAAGTGTGATTTGGGGCCATTGGTGAGTTGTAATATATATTAAAGAGCTATTTTTATAAAATCGGCTTTCTGATTATAGAGTAGTTTTGATATTATCATGACTTGACAGTGAATTTTGTTGTATTGAGTTAGATGAGACTCAATTAGTTAGACTGTAGTTTTCCTGATATAATATTGGTGATCTTCACAGCTACATTCAAATTAGGAATTTAGAGCATGTTTAGGCTGAAGATGTAGGGATAAGAGCAGAGACTGCAGTTTTTGAACTAAGGATACAAGTTTTCTTTTACGAGATTTGTTTTCTTGGTAGAGATTTGTTTTGTTTTACCCTTTGACCTTGTAAGTTAATAATCTTCTTTAATTATCATCCAGCATAATCAAAGTTATCTCTGAATTCCTGTGTCAACTCTGATAACACAGGGCATTATAGAAAGTAGGAAAAGATGCTCTATACTCTGTAAGAAATGATTTTAAAAGCTCAGAGAACATTTCAGAGAGGCATTTTTGTAGTCTGGCATTTTTAAAACTGAGAAGCAAATCACCTCCTTAAAGACAGTCGAGGCTGCCCCCTTATTGTGTATAGCTATTCCCATTATCAGTATGAAGATGGGATGGTTTTTGCAGGAAGCTAGTGGTCTCTGTTCTCCATATTCTCTTACTGGAAGCAAAGTCCTCAACTTTTCAAAGTCTAGGAGAAATCTCAGTCAGTTGGACTGGCTACATTACTTAAAACTTCTGGTTTTGTTTTAGTGGGAGTATTGCCTGGATGGCTCAAGCAGAACTGTTTTGCTTATATAAAGCTGAATGGTTATATTTCTTCTGAGTTATATAGGTATTTACCCCTATAATAATTCTATTATTTTGCAGTTGTTCACTTAATAGAAGGGGGAGACATAGGTTCTTTTTAAAATTTTACAGCATTGTTCCAGCCCTCCTTTTTGCCTTCTCTTGGTTAGCTTTGATATCAGGATATTCCGGATGAAATGCTTTGCAGTGGACACTTTATCTTTTAAAGTACAAGCTTCCTGTTTTTTGGTTGGCATTTGAAGAGGTTCTCCCAGTTCTGGTTGTAATAATCTTTCATGTCTGCTTGAGTTTATTTAGCAAGTGAGCTGTACGTGACTCAGCAATTAAAGTTACAATGCAACTTCAGTCTCCTCTGATTTTCTAAGAATTCTCATGTAATGGTTTTCTAAGAGAAGGGTGTTTTTTTTTCCCTCTCCAGCTTAAATAGCCTGATAGTTGTCTTCTTATTAAGTTAAATATAGCAGCTGTAATTCTGGTCATAAATTTTATGCCAACCGGAAACCAAACTCGTGTTTTCATTTTCCACTGTCTCTGCTAAGCTGGTATGCTTGACATTTGCAAGTCAAATAGAAGTGAGTTATAAGGCTCCAAGGAAAAAATGAAGTTTGCAGCAGGAAATGCTTTTTGTAATAGTCTTCATTATCAAAGATTAATCATCACCTGGTCTGTAAGAAATTCTGAATGTATTTTTTATGGGAAAGAAATGTACAAGGCAAGATTATTAACATTTGCATAAAGAATGTAGGCCAACTCAGTCCTCCAAGGTTATTTTCGACTGTTAGAGAAAGGAAGGAGATATTATAGGTACACAGTTAGGGAAAAGAAAAATGTTGACATAAAATTACTGAATCTTTAATGTGGTACAAATGTTTGTTAGGATTGAATTCTGAGATGAAGAAAGGAATTTCCAAGTAACTAGTATGATCATCTATGGAGGGAAATATGTTATATTTGTAATGTCTTAATATTCCTGTGACTCTTTCTACTTGCTAGTGACTGTTCTTGCCATATTCCACGAGCTTCAAGTTGATGTTGAACTCTATGCACTTCTTTTTGGTGAAAGTGTCCTCAATGATGCTGTTGCCATAGTGCTATCTTCGTAAGTGTTTTTTTCTTCTTATTTTATTCTGTACGTTGAACATTAGGATTCTAAGAACCAGAAGTCACTTACTGAGTAGAGTACATTATAAATAGAAACATTTGAAAAACTGAAGCATTTTTCCCCCGTGAATAAATATATACTTATAGATAACATGGAAAATTCATAGAAACCAAAAAAGAGGGGAATATATGTATATGCACGGCTGATTCAGTTTGCTGTACAACAGAAAATAAGACAACATTATGAAGCAGCTATACTCCAATAATTTTTTTTAATGCACAGAAGAAAAGGAAGGAAAAGTGACATGTATCCCTGACACCTAAAGACAATTACTGTAAGCATTCTAGGACATTTTAAAAATGTCTTTTCTTCTATGCATAATATTTTTACATAGTTGTGATTGTAGTGTATGTATAATTTTGCATTCTGTTTTAACATGGACATTTTTCCTTCAAATTGAATTTTTTGGCATAGCTATATATTCACATGGTTCAAAAATCAAAACTATATAGAAAGGTATACATTGAAAAGTCACATTCTCACTCCTGTCCTCATCCACCTATCCCCTCAGTCCCTTATAGGTAGCCATTTTTATTAGTTTCTTGTATATCCTAGTGTTTCTTCAAATGCAAGCACGTATATGAATAAATATTCTTAATTTGTCTCATTTCATATTTTAAAAGTAGCATGCTGTATATGTTCTATACCTGACTTCCTCTCACATAACTACATTCTGGAGATCTTTCTGTATCAAAGCAAGGAGTTTCTCATTCTTCATTTACAGGCACATAGTATTCTGTGTACAATACTATGAACTATATTATAGTTTACTTAATCAGTCTTCTATTGCTGGAAACATAAAGGGTTTACAGTTCTTTGCTATCTCAAATAATGTTGCTGTGATTAACTTTGAACTTGCCTGTTTTATATGTACATTAGTATATTTGTTAAAAGGACTTCCCTGGTGGCTCAGATGGTAAAGCGTCTGTTTACAATGCGGGAGACCCGAGTTCAATCCCTGGGTTGGGAAGATCCCCTGGAGAAGGAAATGGCAATCCACTCCAGTACAATTGCCTGGAAAATCCCATGGACATAGGAGCCTGGTAGGCTACAGTCCATGGGGTCGCAAAGAGTCGGACACGACTGAGCAACTTCACTCACTAGTATATTGGTTATTGGTAGGATAAATTCTCAGAAGTGAGATTAGTGGGTTAAAGGGTAAATATGTTTGTAATTTTGTTAAATTGCTAAATTGCCTGTCAATTAGCTGTTTTGCATTTTAGCCACCAAATTATGAGAGTGCCTGTTTCCTCATAACTTCACCAATAGAGTATTTGGCAGACCTTGCTATTTTTGCCAATTTGATGATTAAGAAATACTTCATACTTTAATTCATATTTCTCTTATTTAACATAATCATTTCAGAAACTTAATTTTTAGAAGTGCTAAGTAGTATACTTTTTTAATTTATTTTTTAATTGAAGGATAATTGTTTTACAGAATTTTGGTAAAGAATCTGCCTGCAATGTAGGAGAGCTGGGTTCAGTCCATGGGTTGGGAAGATTTCCTGGAGAAGGGAATGGCTACCCACTCCAGTATTTTGGCCTGGAGAATCCTCATAGACTCCATGGGGTCACAAAGAGTCAGACACTTTTTGAAAACAAAGAAAAAGAGCAGTATTTTAATCTAAGTGTAGAAATCACGATATATGCTACTAGAAGATACTTGCAGGTGAAAGAGTGGATGTGAACCTCTGAGGAGCTGTGGCCTGCCAACTCACTCCTACTGAGCAAATATCTAACCCTATAGACAACTGCCTTTACTCTACACCAGAACTTTCTACAAGAGAGAAGTAAAACTCCCTCATCTTTCCTCCTTACTTTTATTTCTCTCCTTAATTTCCCCTTCATTAACCATAAAAGAGCAGTGAGTCACTGACTGGTTTACACAATTTGATTTCCCCCATTGTCTTAACTGCAAAGTGGAAAATTATCCTTTCTGAGATGTAACACTAATTCCTTAAATGTTGTGCATGAAGATGTGCAAAAGATCAGATCTTTTGTGAATGTAGTGCATATAAATTCTACCCCTTCTACCATATTTATTGCCAGAATTTTTTGCCACTGTGGTGGCTCAGATGGTAAAAGCATCTGCCTGCAGTGCAGGAGACCGAGGTTTGATCCCTGTGTAGGGAAGATCCCCTGGAGAAGGAAATGGCAACCCACTCTAGTATCCTTGCCTGGAAAATCCCGTGGACAGAGGAACCTGGTGGGCTGCAGTCCATGGGGTCTCAAAGAGTCGAGCATAAGTGAGTGACTAACACTTTCACTTTCGTAGGAGGTTACTAACTGAAGTGCTTGGCATTACGTTTTTCATCATCTTTCGTTTGTCTTTAAAAGTAGGTTAGATAGCTCAGCTGGTAAAGAATCCGCCTGCAATGCAGGAGACCCTGGTTCAATTCCTGGGTTGGGAAGATCCTCTGGAGAAGGGAATGGCTACCCACTTGAGTATTCTGGCCTGGAGAATTTCATAGATGTATAGTCCATGGGGTCTCAAAGAGTCGGACACGACTGAGCAACTTTCACTAGATATAAATAGTCTACTTTGTGTTGACTTCTGTTTGGTGATTTTCTAACGTGTATATTCTGTAGAAACAGCCTTGTGGAAAGAGGGGGACCCCTTCCTGAATGACTTCTCTTTGGCAGTTAACAGGTTAAGATATCTATTCTTGAAATTTATGTTGGAAGTTGTTTTTATTTGTTTTCTGACCTGTTAGATTGACAGTGACTTTTTTTGTTGTTAATGTCAATACTTTGATTATACCATGATTACCCTAGAGACCTAAGTCCGTACTAATTTAAAATATGATTTGGGGGTCATTTTCATTTTATAAAATGTAAGTATGAGTAAACAAACATGACAGACAAACTGTTTAGCTTTACTAGTTACCAGAGATATACATGTTAAATTAGTGGCCATTTTTACTTACTCAGTTACCAAGAACAAAATTGTTAATGAAAAATAGTTACTGCTGGTAATGGTCTACTATAGTCATTCTTAACTGGGGACAGTTTTGCACCATTACCACCCCCCAACCAGGGGATATTTGGCAACGTCTAGGGACATTTTGATTATTAAGAATAGGAGGACGTTGCTGTTGGCATCTAGTGAGTAGAAGCCAAGAGTACTGTTAAATAATCCTTCAATACACAGGACAGCACCCACTACCCAACAAATAATTACCTGGCCCTGAATGTCAGTAATGCCAGGATTGAGAAATGCTGATGTTGTTTTAAAATTATATCACTTGTACATTGTTGTTGACATTGAAATTGGTATTACTTGCTCTTTTGTATTTTATCTTTTGTCATTTATGATAATGAATTAATATATGTTTTTAACAAAAATTTGAAGTGTTTGACTTAGTAGAAAATTCCTAAAATTTCAGCTCTCAGAAATAACCACTTATTAATGTTTTCATCCAGATTTTTTCCATTAGGATATTAGCATACATATAAGTAATATTAATTTTTAAACAAAAAGGCATAGCACTATACATACTTTTCTGTAACTTCCTTCTTTCACTTGGACACTGTACTACATTAATACCTCCTTTATCCCATTGTATGGATACACTACCAATGTACCTCTGCAGTTCCCCTGTTGATTAATATTTAGTGTTTTCTAATATTGTATTACTGTGAATAGCACTGCAGTGAATATATTTATATATAAATCTTTGTGAATCCTTGAGAATATTTCTGTAGGATATTTTTTGAAAGTAGAATTTCTAGGCCATTGGATATCATTACTAAAAAATTGAGAGATATAGTCATATTTCCCTCTTAAAATGTAATACACGATTATAGAGTGAAGTAAGCCAGAAAGAAAAATACCAATACAGTATACTAACACATATATATGGAATTTAGAAACATGGTAATGATAACCCTGTATGGAGCCAGCAGAAGAGACACAGATGTGTAGAACGGACTTTTGGACTCTGAGGGAGAGGTAGAGGGTGGGATGATTTGGGAGAATGGCACTGAAACATGTATACTATCATGGAAGAAACAAATCGCCAGTCTATGTTTGATATAGGATACAGGATGCTTGGGGCTGGTGCACGGGGATGATCCAGAGAGATGATATGGGGTGGGAGTTGGGAGGGGGTTCAGGATTGGGAACTCATGCACACCCGTGGCAGATTCATGTCAATGTATGGCAAAACCAATACAGTATTGTAAAGTAAAATAAAGATAAAAAAATTTTTTTTAAATGTAATACAGATTTAGTTGAAAGCTATTGCTCAACATGTAAAAGCATCTATAGGTTTAGTTAATTCCTTGTTTCTGAGAATGTAGAATGGGAAAACAGTCCGAAATTTGTAAAAAGCACAAATATGTTCTTTCACACTGTTATTTATAGTAGCAAAAATATTAGAAGCAACTTTAAAATGTCCAATAGTGGAAGTGGTTAAATAAATTATGTTATATCCATTTGGACCATTTTGATGTCTTAAAAAAACCATGACTAAAGAGACTGTAGTCATTCTTATGTCATTGTCAGTTGAAGAAGCAGAATTCAGAAGTGTATGTTCACTATGATTACAACTAAACATGAACTAGCATGCATGTAACAAAAAGACTGAGGACATAAGGAGAAGAGGGTGACAGAGGATTAGTTGGTTGGATGGCATCATTGACTCAATGGACATGAGTTTGAGCAAACTCTGGGAGATAGTGAAGGACAGGGAAGGCTGGTGTGCTACAGTCCATGGGGTCACAAAGAGTTCGACAACTGAATGACTGAACAAAACCAAAAGGGGGAAGAAATACAGAAGGGGAATAAGAGATCTGTCAGGGTAGTGGAATGACAGGGCGATTTCTCCCCCTAAATTTGTACATTTTATTACTCTCAATTTTTTTAAGTATTCATAAAAATGCTGCTGCCCCAAGTTAAAATGTTGGCTGATGTAGAAAAGACGAGTTAAGATTTCAATCCAGAGGCCAGCATTTGAAAAGGAAGAAGACAAACCTCTCATCTGTTCTCAGCCCACTATGCTTTTCCTGTACATTTTAGTGATTAAAGAATAAAATAATAATTCATGTGAATCTTGAATTTCCATGAACTACTCTAGGGAAAGCGATCTCAGAAGGCATTGCATTGATACTTTGTTCCTGTCAGCATTTTGAAAACTATGGCCAGAGAGAAAGAACGTTGTTGTAGCAGTATTTCCTTTCTCCAGCCAGCTGCTATATTTTCATGCTATAATATAGTCAACTCTCATTTACAGTGGTAGGGTCCTTTATGTGTAGGTAGGATAGTATGACATGAAAAGCTATTTCATAGTCACTAAAACAGTAGCAGATCTACCATTCACAAAATGATCTGGTCACTTTGAAGATTTAAATGCAGATTTTAAAGTTTTCAATTCAGATTGAGTCTCAGAAATTTCTATATGCCATTACCAGAAATTCATATTGGAGTTATACTTCAATAAGATAGGTAAAATTAGGAAATGTTAGCTTGGTCTTAGATTTTGTTTTGTTTTTTAACTTGGGAGGTGTGAAGAGAACTTAGTGTACATGGTATAGCAATGTCATTTTTTAGCCTCGAATCAGAAAAACATTGCAGTAACCACAGGGAGAATTCATTATATTCTTAGGAATGTGTTTTTTCTGCTTCTTTTCTTTGACATGACTTGTGTGATGTCTTTGAGTCTGGATTTATTATACAAACACTGGTACTCAATTAACTGTGATGAAAACTGACTTAGTAATGGTAGGTGCTTTTGCCAGAGACCCACTAGCAAGAGTGATTTTCTCAGCTGTGTTTAGTTCCTGGGGCGACTGTTTCAAAAGAAGTATTTCTAGACCAAGTTTGGACTGTGAGTTCAAGATGGAGAGTATCCCTTCTAATTACCTGTCTTGGCTTCTTACAGAGTGACTTTCTTTCAAAAGTTTAGGTGAAGGATTCAGCTGGGGATGCTAAAAGTTCTGTTGAGTGGACTCTTAACTCTCTGGAAGGCCTTTCAAGCCCTTCTATCTATAAAAGTCCATTTCAGTGAGTGAATAGATAGGAGGTTCTGGGCCATCTGGTATTCTAAAAGTTGAAAGGGTTCTTTAGTCATCCTTTTTATTTTTCCCATAGGAAAAAACAAAATGTGACCGGATTGAGTATTGAACAGTGTTCTTTATATTTTTATGCATACTCTGTTGGAAACGTGGGGAATTTTTCATTAGTTTGTTTACATTATTAGTATGTTAGGGCTTTCAGGCACTCAGTACCAGTAAGTAAACAGTCACAAAAGAATAGTGCTGCATGGTATCTTGACACTGGAGGAAAGGCTTGGTTCAACCTTCATAAAGAAAATCTTACTGAATAAATGTTCTACCTTCTGAAATTGTCACTTAACAGAAGTTGAGTTTTCTTGTTAGCTGATCCACTTCAGCGTGTTTTGGTAACCTTTGGTCCTTATTTTGGCAATTCAAATCCAAAGTTTTGGGTTTTTACCCCCTCTTATTTCATCATCAAGCTTGACACTAGGTAATTTTTTAAAATTTTTGATAATGTTTTAAAAGTAAAAGTTGCTTCTCAAAGAAAGAGCCATTTCTGTCTATTTTGTAGCTCAATCGTAGCATACCAGCCAGCTGGAGACAACAGCCACACCTTTGATGTCACAGCCATGTTCAAGTCTATTGGGATTTTCCTTGGAATCTTCAGTGGCTCTTTCGCAATGGGTGCTGCTACTGGAGTGGTGACAGCTTTAATATCCTTTTATTATATTTATCTTTTCTTGTTAACTTTACAGAGTAATGTAATAATGTGTTCCATGGTCTCCCATACTTCTGCAATTGACATCATGTTATAATTATTAACCTTATAACCAAGTTCTTGGTTTGAATTAGGCAATCATCTTTACCAGTAAATAAATAAAAGAATTCCATTGCTTTGTGTAGGGCTTCATGCCCTTAAACACTCACTACGGAATTCTATTCAGACATAGTGACCCTTTGGGGGTGAATTTTAAGATTGTAGACTGAATTGATATAAAGGTAGATATTTTCCAAAGAGCCTCTTGGGTATTCTATATGGCTGTTCAGCCTGGCATCCTTTTGCTCTTCATTTAATAGGACGAATAGGAATGTATGATCTTGATACCAATTGAATAAAATAAAGTTCCCAGGTTAGGATAGATGGGAGTTCATCTCACCGATTTTAACCTTATACTCTCAAGTCGTACACATTACCACTAGTTTGCTTTTAGAAACATTGAGCCAGTCATTCTTGTATTCATTCAAAAAATTTTCTTTTTTTCTTAGTTGTTGCAGTTTCACGTTCATAAGTTAAAATAGAAAATGACAGTTTAATAAATGAATCTAAATTTTCTGTTATTGGATTCTTTAAGTGCAAGTATACCTGAACTTCTGGAACTTCAATTTTCTGTTTTATATCAAGCTTTTCATTCTTCAAAAAAATTTCTTGATTACATGTTATATACCACATGTTATATACCACATGTGTATCACAGATAAGCAAGACCTCTTGTGGCCTCTGCCTTTTGGAACTCCTAATATAGAAGAATTGCTGGTACTGTACTTCATGGGACCTCAGTGTAGGAAGGGGGAGGGTGAGGAGAGCGGGAAAGATGAGTAGGATTTGGTCTCTAAAGAGCTTCCAGCTCCAGAACTTTCAAGGTACTTTCATAGAAAGCAAATACTTTTCCAAGAATATATTCATTTTCTGTACTTCAGTTTTGTTCTGGAAGAAGCTTGTCTTAGGGCTTTTTCTCAGGCATACTGAGCCCTAAAGGCACAGTGAAAACAGTTCTGAAGAAGGACCAGGCCAGCTAGTATCTCTTTCCTAGCCTAAGTTCCTTGAGGAACTTTATCATTGTGTTGTAGTACACATTTGTTGAAGGGAATGTAGACTCCAGGCTGAGATTTGCCACAGCTTGATACAGGCCCTTCCACTGGCAACTATCAAATACTTGTTAGACTAGTATGAGTGAGTGACATGCCTCAGTCTCCTCATGGGATACTCTAC